>JAHWFP010185681.1:98035-118119 GCA_023313725.1 Lithobius niger | reverse complement strand
CCCCCCCCCCCCCCCGGTCCCCCCTCACGCTTAGTCCGTAAATAGCAAAGTTTTGATAGGCGGTTCGGATTTTTTTAATAATAATATCGACAATAATCGATATGTACTTTAAAGTTCCAATTTTTATCGATAGTTAGGCCCATATATTTAATGCGTTTGAAACTTAAAATCTCTTGAGGTTTTTATCACATTTTACATTTTCCACTTGTGTGAAAGAATGTTAGTTTTTTTTATTTTTAGATTTTTTTTAGTTTTTAATTTAGATTTTGATTTAATTTTTAGGTCATAAGATTTTGTTTTCTTTGCTCATGTACAATTTATGTGGAATACACCAATTCTTATTCATACGAATCTTGAATTTTCCAGTAAAGAATGGCGTCTGCAATTTGTTTTCTGTTCTCATTTTAATCATAGCGCCCACAAAATGCTACTCGACAAAGAGTCATGCGCTGTTAGCGCGGGCAGCTAACTGGCCTCAAATGTGACGTAGTAACTACGTATGGGTCACGTGATCTCACAATTTCTATTTCGAGCAGCACGGAGCAGTAAAGACGCCGCGACTGAAAACGCGTGTTGCCGGTGAAAATACCCGGGGCGTCACAACGCGAGTGGACAGAAAATTACGGCGTGACGCTGCCAAAGCGCCCCGTGTAGATGCACCCTTAGGCGTCTTGATGCGTCTCACGACAACAAAGCAAAGCTCTGTCTACAGAAAGGCTATTGGGAGTCTCTCTACCAAATGCGACGTCTCGGAAAGTTTTGTCGTGAGACAATTGCCGCATTTGGTGTGTGGCTGGCATTACGAACAATTTGTCTTAAGGTGTCTGATGCTATCGGTTTATGGGTTTCAATGGACTGGCCGCACATTGCCTCAAACATGTCGTCAGGCGAATTGAGTCAGTTGTAGATTTTTTAAACTTTTTGTTTTTCAGACTGAATAGGATTTTTTATCCTGAAACGCTTTAAAAAAAACCTTTTGAACTTTTAGACATTTTCAGGTTTACCTCCGGGCCCCACAATATCTTAATCCGGCCCTGAATGGCACTATGATTTTCAATCAGCGTCATTGAGTAATTACCGAAGACACTGAGTGATGTTGGTGCCTGCACCATTTACACTTATGTATGCTTTCCTTGGTGAAACACTATCGTTATATGCCACCTAACACAAGTAAACAATTCACGGATATTTGCTACCCCCACCCCTCTGTTCCAAAACGACAGTGAGCATACCCTCCTCCCCCACCCCCAATTAGCCCCAGACATTTTCACCAGGGACATTTTTCTCTCCAGAATAAAATATTTACAAATACAGTGTTAAATGTTTATTTAAAGTTATCCTGTGGTTTTAAAGGTTACTTGCTGGAATATTATTTCAAACACCTATAATGCAGAGACTTATCATCCGGGGGTTATCCTTTCCAATTATGGGGTTGCAAAAAGGTGATTTCTTGTCGGGGGGGGGGGGGGGGGGGTTAGAAGGGGAAGAAAAATTGACTGTTTGAAATGCATTTGCGTACTGAATTTTTTTCTTGGCGTGGCATGGGTCACGGTAGGTCACAGTTTGTTCTTTAGCGGGTGGGTCAAGTGGGTCTTGGGTCAGGGCTCGAGTGGGTCAAGTGGGTGACGAGTCGGAAAACGTGACCCACTTTCATCTCTGGTCCGAAACCGAAGACACAAACATTTTTTTAATTTTATGGTCGCGATTTTTGATACAGGATAACACGTAGTTTAAAATAGAACCTTCTCCCGCCCCCTCCAACTCTTCACTCCTAGCCGGAACAACTTGCCTGTTATGCCCCTGGCTTTATTATTATTGTAAAGTCAAGTTAATAAAAAACATTGCTAAAAATTTCGACTCAGTTTTCATAATTGCTTGATTTGTCATCGTACCATCGATCCATTTTTTTTTAATTGATCACTCGTCTGCATTCGAAGAGAAAAGGGCCCTGAAAACCACTCACGCTCATGTTCACTGTCGTCAATTACCAACTACCACTTATAAGAATTTTCTAGCAGTTGCCACATTCCGTCGTGAGATAACCTATAGCAAATAAAACCGAAGTTAAACTAATTTTTTTTTTTACCTTTAGGTACAAATATCTGCACAGTTTTGCAGAAAAGTGAACCTAGTCGGGCTTGGGATGAATTTGAAATAGCACAGTACTATACGCTAAATCCGCTGGATGTAGAATTCGGGGTGGGTACTAATGACCAGTGGTACATTTAGGCACCGTCACAGTAAGCGCGCGCCTAGAGCCTCGAATGTTCAGGGGGCTCTAAAAAGTCAACAAAGAAAATCTTATCATTATTTGGTACAGTAGTGACCGAATAGAAAACTGCGTACGTAGTCAATGATTTTCCATTTAAATTTGCAGAAGTTCACACAGAATTTAGGTCGTAAGCAACTACAGGTGATATATTAAAACTGAAATTATAATAAACGCAGCTACGTTATTAGCTTGAGTGCAGTCGTTAACGAAATCGCACTTTTCAGCTGAAAAAGTAACACAATGGTAAAAATTGCGCACAATTTTTGTTTTCGTTATCTGTAATAATCAAGAATACCAGAAAATTGTTAAATTTCACGCTACACCAGAATATTATCGAGGTTTTGCAGTTAAGTGTACAGAAGACTTAGAAAACTGAGTCGGACACGTCCAGAGAATAGGTGTCCATCATACTGTCTTTGTCCCCACCACGTAGGGGGTCTTAGAGGGTTTTTTTTGGGGGGGGGGGGAGGGGAAGGACCCTCGTATCGCATTCGGCGAATTCCCTGATTTCTGTCGGCTACACAGTAGGGCCCTCAATAACCTGCAGCACCTGTCTTCTACAGAAATGGCGTAGGCTAAATAATTTTTTTTTCTGGGGGAGGAACAAATTTTAACGCCCCGTTTTCGCTCCTTTGCTAGAAAACGCACAACTGCTGCATTTTTATTGAATGACTATTTTCGTCATTTGCATACTGTATATTATGGCAATCAAACAAAATAAAACGTCTAAAGGTCAATATAGAAAAAAAATTATGCCTCGGCTTCTTTTTTTGGGGGGGGGGGGGGCTTCCCCCCCCCCCCCCCCCCCCCCACTCGTTATTTACATCATTGCTCGACAGGCAAATTAGCCCAATAATATTAGTTACTGTAGAAGTAAAATTGCAGCATCACACAATTAACACTTTCAAGGCTTTACACCATTAAACATTCAATTACAATACTTCAAAACTAGTTTAACGAAAGTGCAGCTTTATTAATAAGCTCTTAAGTGTCTCATCAAAGTAAAATATGCTATGCAACATCATTATTATGTGCTTCACAACTGGTGGTTTATAAAAATAAGTTTAAAAGAGACTTCTTTTAAATAGGTGAGAATGCAGCATCACAAAATATGCATTTTAAGGTTTTCACACAATTGTGTACTGAAATATGTATTGTCTCACATTCGTTAAACACGAAATTCGTACTACAATTTTAATTCTAAGGATTGATTGCCAGAACGAATCCATCTACACTGTAACAAGCTTCATTTATAAGCAGATACACTGTCACGCACTAAGTATTTTATAGGATTCGTGTAACATAAACGATACTTGTGTCATAACGCTACAGAAATTCTGCCTGAATACGTAAAATAACTAAGTACTCTAAAGAAGCAGGATTCGGCAGTGATGTACCATAAATTGCTTCAATTCCTCGGAATGATCTAGGGAAGCGTTCCCCCAAACCGCGAGCTGGCTTTATTCGTCCCCCTCCACAATGTTTCTTGTCTGTGCCACTGGACAGAGTAACGGAGGTGCTTTCTCATTACCGAACACTTTTTAGGCTGACAAGTTTCGATTACTCATATTTTTAACAATTTTTAGCACTAATAACCAGTGACGCCAAAATTGAAAGATATAAGAATGTGTAAAGGATTTTGAATCGGGAGCCCCCCCCCCCCCTCTGCTTCGGAGTAGCAGTACCCTAAAAAAATGCACTCTTGCACAGTGTCATGTATAAGCGACGAATAAGAATTTAAAGTTACAGGATTTCTTTTTATAAATTTATAAATTTATAAATTTTTTTTAATGTCATTCATTGTTTTGCCGAAAAGGGGACCTGCTGAAGCTTAGTATTTGAAGTAGCACACAACTTACAAAATCAGCTAGAGTAGAATTCGACCGTAGATAATAAAGGGCTTCTCAATAAAAATGCTGCAGCATACAATTCAAACTTCAAGGGGTTTACACCATTATCCATTCGACTACATTGCTACACACTTTTACAACGAAATTGTAGCTTTTTTAAATTTTCACTTTAAGTGTCTCATTAAAAAACGTTGACTATGCATTGTAATATTTCTTACTTCGAAAACGATTACTAATAAAAATATCTGGCATTTAAAAGTTGTCTATTTCTTTTAATTATGTATAAAAAGCGGCACCACTACGGTTGCATTTCCAGGTTTTCACACCGTTTTGTATACAGTATACATCGTCTGATATTCACGTTAAATAAGATAATTGCGTACTACAAACTTGATTTAAGGAACGATCGGTAGAAAAAATTCATTTACGTTGCAACAAGCCTCATTCACCAGAAATTGCAGTACCCCATACTATGTTTTTAATAGGCTTCTCGTCACAAAAACATTAAGACACTTCTCGCCCCCAAACGCAACTAAACATGAGCTTCAGTTAAAAGGCTTTACTACGGTTTCCACATTTAAACACTTTCTCACTGTTTTGTCGTAGAATGTAGAAAATGTCACAAATCATAATACGACGTGTCACACTTTAGATATAATCAGCTTCCTGTCTTTCGACTTAAAAATGTGCAACAGATAATCGTAGATATGCCTTACCACACATTTTACTGTTTAGGGGATTATCTCCAGTATGAACACGGACCACCAACAAAATAATTGCACTAAGTGAGCAAACATTTTTTGCCATATTATCGAACTACTTTCTTGTTGTTTATAAAGTTGAATTTCCTCGTCTGTCCCTTTCTGGCAGTTGACTTGGAAGATTTCACTTTTTTAGTTGAAGCACGAGTGGCACATTGCATAACACATGTCATGGGGTTCGTTTTAACCAAACTGCTTCGTGATTGGTTAAAAATAATACCGAAATAGTTTAGAATATAACTTAATAAATTTTATTAGTCTGAGAATTCCAAAGGATACTTTAAATAAGAATTTATGAATAACATTGAGAGCCCACAAACGAGCTGTAAATGATACTAAAATTTTAAAAAGTACAAATTACTGGCGCCATCTAGTTTTTAAAATTGAAAGTTTTAGGTGTCTAGTTCCACAGGTGGTCGAGGCGAGTCTCTGTCATCGGTCAAACGCTAGGACACCAACCTAATGCAAGTCTGTTACTCATCGTTCCTACGGAACTTTTCATAGACTCATGACAAAACTTAGTAACGATTTCGCCAAGTTTTCGCCGTTCAACGTCATGAAACCTCACACATTTCATTTACTAGTTTGTCTACTAGCCCATTGTGCCACTGTTTTAGTTAAAACAAAACCTGAACTAAATCCTTACTTTATGAAAATCGGGTATAGCTGGCAAAATTAAAAACTGAGTTGGAAAATTGAGTTGGCTGTTTGATTTGCTGTAGTCATTTTTCTGTTAACCTGTCGCTACTACGATTTGAAGATCCTTTTGTATTAATGTAGAAACAATTCCATTTTTTATACAACAAACTTGTTAAGTATTCCACAAAAATTCGAAGATACAATTTGACAATAAGAGTCCATAAGATCTCAAATTGAAGGACAAAAGCGACCCAAAGGACACTAAATGAGGGCAAAAATTACCTAACATCGCTGAATCAAGGGAGAAAAAAATGAAAATGGAGCATGTCGATTTTTTATTATATTAAAAGTTTTTCTCTAATAATACCTCAAATTGTTTTGGGCAAAACTGAGTGAAAGGTTTCGCCATTTTGTTTACATCTTTCTTCATTTTTGAAAAACTGGAGCATGTTGTTGCTTTAAAATGTGCAAGTTTTTTGCAGTAATACCCTTTAGGTCGTTTGGGATAAAACTGAGCAAGAGATTTCACTATTTTTCAGCTCTTGACAGTCCATTTGAAAAAATATTTTCCCTACTGCCATGCTTGCACACAGCAGTTCATTGGCATTCATTATAGCTTAGACGTCCAAAATGTATCCTTAACCCAACCCCCATTCGTCAATGGCTTGCTACGGGCCTGTTTATGTAATTTTAAACTAAAATCGGATAAATTTGAAAAGAAACTGTTTTTAAAAAATTATTCAGTCACAATTAAGTTTTTAAGAAACCTGCCATCCTGAAAACCTAATAAGAAAAATCACCAAAATTTGCTTGAAAACAATTTGATACACGAATCTCGGCGTATCTTGGAGAAACCAAACGCGTTGATACTGTTTACAGGTGATATGACGTCACAGGAAGGGTATTAACCAATCAAGAGTACTGTACTAGCTAGGCCTCAACATGGAAATCGCCAAGATTACCCAGTATTACTTTAGGCCAAAGGTCGGGGTCTAGCTAGTACTCTACTAGTAAGTCCCCAACTTAGACTAGCATTGAAATCGCCAGTATCGTTAGTCCGAAGCTTCGTCCTGAGGTCGATGTCTATAGTTAGGCCGGGGCTTACATTACGCCCGGTCGTGTTTAGACCTCAACTGGAAATCCCCACCGTAAGGGACATTCATGCTGATTCCCCTTTTAAAAATTTTATCTTAACGTTCCCAATTTGCCTTTACCCTTGATAATTAGTTTGGACAAAGTCAAAACGTCGAGGTTTTATTACGTTCTTGCAATGCCCTTTTTGTCTTACTTAACGTTTAAATGTGTCTCAATTACTTCTGATATAAATTTTTCATTTATCATAAATGAAATATAAGTGCATAAAAATGCACACAAAACTTTTAAAAATCCCCTTCTGGACTATATAAGTAAGGTCTTTATTGAAAGGGGTTAAAAATGTGTAAAGTACTAATATTGTAGCAATTTTTAGTGGCTGTAAACCAGATGGAAAACTTTCCGCAGTTGGTTCTATCCTTTGGTTTCAGTATCAGTAAGGTGTCTCTCGTTTTACGCATTACATTCATGTTCAAGTGTTGTCTAAAAGTGCGAGGCAAGTCGCTATTACGAAGTTTAAACAGAACAATCATGTGCCCTCGGTCTCATAGCTCTTCCAGAGGTAAGTGGATTTGTTGTTGCCTTTGCTCGTAGGGCAAGTGAGGACTAAGAGCCAAAAAAAAATAAAACATTGCTCTTCTCTGCACCTTCGCCACGCAATTAATGTATTTCTGGTATCCTGGTAGGAAAGTCTGGGTGTGTAATACGCAATTGCTTGAATAAATACCCTAATAACTTTATGTGCTCCAAATGGATTGATCCTTTTGAAGAATAATCCAAACGACTGGCTCGCAGACAAGCACTGCACTTTAATTTTTCTGTCGATAACGATTCCAAGGTCATTAATCTCTGAAACAACCTCAAATGGCTTCCCATTCAAGGTGAAGTTTGGATTACCTCCACCTTCAATTCTCATTACCTTGCACTTTTCTTGATTGAAAGACGCTTCATTTCTTTTAGCCCATTTCTACACTGTGTTGATGTCTTCTTGTATGAGTTCATTATCAGCAGCAGGAGTGATTTTGGCGTAAAATTTGAGATCATCTGCATAAAGAGCACAGCTGCTGTGACGATAGACCACCATGTCATAAACAAAAATATTAAGAAGAGTTGGGTCTATAGCACAGATGTCTGTGAACGCTCAACTAATGTGGAAGAATTTCGTACAATGATTGCTCAGGTAGTTTGTAATCCATCTTCCATTTTGGAATCCAACACCCCTGGTATGCAATTTTTGTAAAAGTATGTTACGAGGGATGCTATCCAATGCTTTGTTTAGGTCAAGATAAACGACATCTGTAGCAAATTAATGCTCAAGATTTTTGGTCCAGTCGCTAGTACATTTAAGTAGGTTCTCAGTCAGGATTTGCCCTTAAATAATCCTTGTTGGTTAGGGCTAAAGACACTTCTCAATATCCTGTTGTTGCCGAACGATAAATCTGTCGAAAGTTTTAGCAAATATTACACAAGACTGATTGTCTGTGATTACAAATGCTAGTTAG
Source organism: Lithobius niger (assembly GCA_023313725.1). NCBI lineage: Eukaryota > Metazoa > Arthropoda > Chilopoda > Lithobiomorpha > Lithobiidae > Lithobius > Lithobius niger. Next base: position 110,003 of record JAHWFP010185681.1, on the reverse strand, counting down.
GTCATATCATTTATAAACAGGTACAGTATTCGCCATTTTCCATGTTTTGGCGATTTCTCCAGAGGTTAGGGATTTGTTAAAAGCATAAGCGATGGGTATTGATAGTGAGGATGAACAATTCTTAAGTACAGGAGTTGCACAGATGTGATCAAGACCTTCCCTGGGTCTAGCATTTTAATGTTGCTTCCACTTCCCAAGCTGAAACGAGCAAAGCTACAGGAACAGGACTTCCTTTCCAGAAAAGTTCACTGCTTCCCCATGAGTAAACTTTGTAAATTGATGCCAAAGAGTTCCGCAATTTCGTCTAAGTCAGTATAAGTGTTCCCTTCACCATCAACCCGGACCACTGCACTGTGACTGAGGTTGGCGCTAATGACCAAGCTGTCGACGCGCCATTAAGCCTCATCCCCCCCCCCTTCACCATCATGGATGCTCTGAATTGTATCGTTAACCTTAGAATTTTCAAAAACATGTTCTAATTCTGGAACAATCAGAACATGTTTCCTTGTTCTAAAACTCTTGTTATGCTTGGCATTTTCTAAGAGTTTACTCCATATTCAACTTACTTTTTGCCTTCTTAATACGTTTGGTAATTTTCTTTTCTTTCACAGACGTTTCTACTCATTACCAATGGGATGAATCAATTCTGTAATTCTTCCATAATCCAATTCCTACGGTTGAAAGCACGTTGATGCTACTGTTCAGCCATCCAGGATTGGTTTTAGTTCTGCCTAGTCAGCGAGCTTTATGAGGGCAGCTTCTCTACAGCTTTTGTCTTGTTTTTTTACTATTTTTTAGTATATCAATATTAATGTCACCCATAACTACAACATTACCAAAATTATTTTCGGTGACCCTTAAGATACTTTTGAGTTCACTAATAAATGTGGATTTATTAGCTTTAGGCTGCCTATAAATAGCCAGAATTAAAAGATCCGTTTCAGGAACATGAACAGATATTCTAATTCCGTCATTATATTCGGTTGCTTTATTCCTTTTTGTCGAAACCAACGTTTGTAAAGCAGCGGTTGCAATGTTGTGAGTAACGCGAATTGTAGAACTTTTTTTTATTTGTTACAGTAAATTTGTTGTGCTTGTTTGTTTTCTTCCACTTTTCATTTAACCCAAACGGGGGCTGGGATCAACGTGGAGTGCTGGGATTCAGGATCCCAGCCCTCCTTCGTGGATCCCAGCACTCCTCGTCCTCGTTCATTGTTGCGATCCCGTCGTGCTATATTGTTATAAGAGGACTGAGAGCTTCAAAACGGGTGGGAAAAAAGAAACTTCGTTTACTTCACTCACTATTACTCAAAAGACAAGTGGGAAAAAACAGTAATTGAAGGCAGAGGAAAAGGAAAGGGAATGGACTGATTGATTGATGTTATTTCGGAGCATTAAACAAACCTGGTCACCAGCGCCATAGCATTAGACACAAAAAAAATAACAATATTATATACACAAACAATTTTTAAAACCACACGTTAAGAAAATCTCCCAGTCTGACAACAAAACTAGTAAGTTGCCCGCAGCGACCTCAGGCCCTTCGATACTCACATTGGGCCACACTGCCCGTGTTAACGAGGCATGCAAAGAGTTTTAGCGAGCGTTAACTGCCTCCGGCCATCTGCCCAACGTGTCCTAAGGCCATATTAAGGACTATGTGTTTATTGTGGGATCGGCCCGAAGCCATGCACCCAGTACTGTTAAGGAACAGCAGAGGCTAGCAATGTCAAGCTCTGTGATTTTATTAGCAAAAAACTTTTCAATTATTTTATTAATTACTGGTAAAAGCGAAATGGGTCTGTAGTTATTCGAGTAATTTTTTTGTCCTTTTTTGTAAACGGGTCTAAGAACTTGTTTTTTCAAACCTTCAGGCCAGCATTCGCTATCAATGATTTTACTGATTAGTTTAGAGATTAAAATAGAAGAATTAAAGTTAGTTTTTTGAAAATGGCTTAAAACAAAACCGTCAATACCAGTTGCATTTGTTGTTGCTGCAACAGGAACAAAGGTACACCAAAGAGGTGTGGCGTACAAGATCGAATTATAGCTCATTCGAAAAAGATGCAACAATGCTTGGACGCAGGCAAAATAACAGTCGTTGCATCTTGTTTAAGTAAAGGTTTGAGTTAAGGCTTCTTCCAGGTTTTTACTTGAAACGTCCAGTTTTAAATCTTATGGTAATATCAAAATTGGGCGGCCGACATGACTAAATGACTTATTCAGTTCTTCAGTGCGGGCTTTGGGAGGCAAGTTGAAGCGTTCCCAATTTGTTTTGCTCGAGTGTTTGTTGCGATTACTTTGTTGTTTTGCTTTTAGGGAGCACGAACGCAAATTGGGTTATTTGCCCACGACGGTGACAGGGACAATAATATTTAGCTGCAACAATGCAGATTAACCACATGCTGCACATGCTAGAGTGTTGCCATCAAGTAATAGACATGGGGCAAAGCATTGACAGAGCATAGACATAAATATGCAATTATAATGTTCCTTTTTTTTACGTGGAGAATGTACATTACATGCGATAAAACAGGCCGTACCCATGCCAATAAAAGAAAGCGATAAAAGCCAACAAATTAACTGAGGAAAAAACGGCTTCACCATTTAGAAAAAAAGCATTAGGCTACAGCTCGTATCCCTACGGATCTCACAGCTCTGAAATCGTACAAATAAAAACGGATTATAGTTCACTGGAACGAAACGAACTATAATTTGAACTCCAATTTTAGGGAACAAACCAAAACAAAACAAATCCCCAAATAAAAAAAAGTCTGCATAATGTACAAAATAAAAACATACTCGCACATACTACTCACAGACAGGGCCCATCCTACACACAAACTGCGTTCCCTTTCTGATATTACCAAGTAAATGCAATCCTTGCTCCGTAAAATTCGACAAAAAACGTCCATAACAAGAATGAATAAACGCTTTCCGAAAAATGCACACACAAAACACACCCATAACCACTCAAACGAAAAACGCAACTCACTGATCAAAACAAAACAAAGACTAAATATGAAAAAAAAAACGCCTGCATAAAAAAAACAAATTAAATACACACACACACACACACACACACACATACAGACCACGACTCAATTCAAATACAAATTGCGTTCACTTTCTGAAGGAATAAACGTAGTCATTGTTCAAGGGAATTGGAGTTCAAACTACAGTTTGTTTCGTTCGAGAGAACTCAGCTTTTTTCTGAAGCCGTTTGTTGTTCAATTAATCGAGACATTAACTCAATCCCCGCTATGTCCATTCTTTGATAGAATGTATTACTTCTACACTAGCAGTCCTGTAGAAATTGTCGAGTGTAGTTGGAAAACAAGATATCTCACGGTTGCTGGAAGGGACGTTTAGGATACTCAAAGAGCGCAACGACCCAAAAAATCTCAAGCAAGAAAACGAAGCTAACTTCAAAGCAAGCTTCATTTTTCGTGTACCTCAGCTTTTGGTCAGCTGCATAAGAGGGGGGGGGGGATTGAGGCTTAATGGCGCGTCGACAACTTGGTCATTAGCGCCAACCTCAGTCACAGTGCAGTGGTCCGGGTGCTGCATAAGAGCGATTGGACGTAGGAAGTGGAACGGATTCAGGGTAATTCATCACCAGAAAAGCCAGCGAATATATTCAGCAGTCATGAAGCTCCTGCTTGTGTATTTTGCTTTTCTTCATTAGTAGTTTATTATAGGGGAAGGGTTTCAATGTATTCCTTTCGCCACTGGGTCCATTTTATGGCATTCATTTTAAAAATGTCGTATTCTAAACTGTAATGTAAGATTGCAATGGCGCAATATATAACTATAGATCGTAATATTTGTTTGTTTGTGTGTATGTATGTGTGTGTGTCACCAGATCACCGGGATGCCCACTGCTAACTATTGAAGTCGTATACTGCTAACTATTGCATTGTCCTTATAATTAATGATTCTAATTCGCTTTACAACAAAGAGGCATAGTACTGATGACATCATGTTTTTTTTTCCAGTAGCAATATTTTCATGCAAACGGGATCTAAGCCTCTATGTCTCTTAACTCTAGGCCTAACTAAATCTAATGAAAGCTTGAGCGACTTCTAACGGGAAATCACATGTGTGTGAGTGAGTGAGTGTCAGCAGTGAGAATCTCGATAATCCGTATTCTATTGACATCCGTAGTGGGAATCTCGATAATCTTTATTTCGATGAAATCCGTAGTGGGGGATCTAGGCCTCTATGACCGAGGTTTTTTACGTCGCTTTATCTTACGTCGACGTAGCTTACGTCGATGTAGTGCTTAGAGCGCTTTAAGAACCTCCGTGTACCCACCTAAAACCATTTCAAGTTGCTTTATCTCAAACCACCTCAATACGTCGACGTAAGGAATTGAAGCGCTTTAACAACCTACGTCTACCCACCTAAAACCCATTTTCTACGTCGCTCTAAGGATTGCTTCCTTTTGATTGGTTGAAATGAGCGCGCTGAAACGTCACGAAACTAGGACGGCAACCTGTCACTTCGTTAAAACGAAGTCGAAAGCCAGCTGGCTGAATGGGCACTTGGGAATAAAGAGGGGTTTGCTTGATGGGGGGATTAGATAAACGCGACGCAGGAACCCCCGCTGTCGTTTTAACTCACTCCAGCTACAACCTCTGTGTAACCACCTCTCTCCTAAAGCGATGTGAGTTCAAATCGACGTAAGATAAAGCGACGTAAAAAACTTCCGTGTACCCTCGGTCTATATCTCTTAACCCTCGATCTAAAAAAATCTAATGAAAGCTTGGGCGACTGCTCTCGGGTATTCACAGTATTTTCATGCAAACGGGAAATCACAACAATGTTCTACAAAACCAGCCATATACAGGGAGGATCCCCCCTGGTGGCTGCCCTAGATTTGTTTTAACAGGATTTCATATCGTAGTCACTGTTACAGGCAGAACCCAAAAAAGGGTTAGGTCTTTGTAAAACTACGTGAAAGAAACTTATATGCGAAACTTATTGCGCACTTGCAGCATAATACTTTCATTTTCGATTTTTTTTTATAATCTTTACAAACACTACAAAAGAAACCATAACAAAATTTTCAAAAGTGACTTGTTTCCTATCCTTCTTACCGCCACAGTGGGTTCGAATGTTCTGAATGATGCGGCGTTAGGATACTGACGCATTACTCTGCACAATACCAAGTGAGATTAAAGCTCCTTGCTTCGTTCGAGGCTGAAGATTTTTCCAATTCAGCAATGTCCTCAATAGCCAACCGTGTGCGTAATATAACCGAGTGTAATAACAAATTAGACACGGAAAAATAGGCCTAATTACATGCAAATATCGGTCTATTTATACAAATCTCCTTATATAAGAGTGTCAACTTACTGCTACTGCAGTGCCTAGCCTGAAGGGATAAAATAATCCAGACATTTACTCTTTCCTTCATCTCATTTTAGCAGTGTTGGCGCCATTGTGCTTCTTCGTTTTTTTGATATTTTGTCTTTGAGCAAGTTTTAAAATAAACAGCAGATATCTTTAGACGCTTATAGTGCATCTAAGAGCACACATGTGTAAAAGAGATGTGTACGGGATTTCCTTATGGATTCCCTTGTGACTAGGCTTTTCAACTGATCAAGACAAACGAACTTCTTAAAAGTTCTGGTGGCAATACAGCAGTGATTAATTCACACAGTTTTGGTTAATGTCTTACAAGACATCTTGACAAGAATTGATTTATATAATACTGTTGTTTTTCTAGTCTGTTCACCGCTATTCCTTACAACACGTAATAGGTGTGTATTTACGGGGACTCAATGACGTCACAAGCGTGCGTCTTCTTGTTAACGTGAGCCACTGCTAGTCGTTCGCCTCCAAACGATTTGTCGCTCCAATTGGACTCTACAGTTTATCGCTGCTATATGGCAACGGACCATGGTGCAGACAGAGGACAGACATTTTCAATACAGGGAATAGCGATAGCACTCCGCCTATCAAGTTCATTTATTCTCTTTCAAAGGTGTCTCATTGTTGGCGTGAACTATGTAAATCAATGTATGAGCAAAGGCTAGTGATTGCTTGTTTATCTCGAGACATTAAACCGGAGTTTTTTGGTGTTGAATACTTAGTATTACTGTGCTAGAAAGTATTGGGACTTGCTACCCAGTGCCCCTTCCTTATGTAGATCGATTTTCCTTTGGGTTACTGTAACGAACTATGCTGATTGCCTATCGTTATTGCTTTGTAGACCTATTTAGTCTGCTTAGATTAGTGCGATTTTATTGTTTTCGCTGTATTCTTGCTTCTCTTTCACTGATTGACTTATTGTGGAATGGGGACAGAAGACGTGAAACATTTCTTGTTAGAATCCGCTAAACAACCTGCAGAGGCTTCACCTGCTAGCTGTTGTGTAGCATGATCCGTCTTTGCTGAATCTGTTATGTGCATGGCCATCGTGGAAACTTAATCTGTGTGCACTGCATGAGGTGGCCAAGTTCTCTTGTGTGACTGGCCGGTTTTAGCCTGGGCTAAGACAAAGTGTGACAGGTGTTAAGCATTATAAATATTATTTTGTAGTTGTGGTGAATCTATTGATGTCTTTGTCTTTGAGATTGTTTAATGTTGTGTGGGGCAGACGATCCACAGGGGCCACCACTCCCGGAAAATGAAGTCTCAATCTTTCTTGTTGAAATCTCTGCTCTAATTATTACTTGCTGGTTTCTGTTAACTACCTTTTTTGTGGTAACTAATGTTGTGATATTGTTTGGCTTCTTCTCTGAGGTGGAGGTTGAGGTGGAGATTGTAAACTAGCAAACCAAGCAAGAAAGACTTACTTCATGCACATTTTAAAAGTCACGTGGCTTTCAGGCAATAGTCTATGTTTTACGGGGGGTGTTTGCATCAGTATAAGATCCCATGCATAGCAATAGTGTTTTAATTTACTAATTATTGGAAAATATCCTTTAAGGAATTTGCTCTCAGGTATCAATAATGATTGTGCACTAGCTGATGATGAGTAAGAATCACTAACATTTACAAGTTACTACTAGCCCTGTTATTTTTTTCGGTAAATAAAATTTGTGTTCTGTCAAGCGCAGGGATGTGCCCTGCAGGAAGGCAGTACTATACAAGCAAATTTGATTTAACACGAAATTCAAAGTTCGATTTATGCGAAGAAATTCTCTCCTACACTATACCCCACATCAGTAGATGGGCACACGATTTTCCCACATGGGATCACATAGACTGGTTTACGTGTATTCAAAGCGTCGTTTCTTTGTTATTGTTTTGATTTGCCATGCTGATTAATTGCTTCTTGTTGTGATGGCTGCTTGAGACCAGCCTGATGTTATACGCGCCTAGGTTTTTCCCCTTGAAAAGAGGGTATAGGAGAGGAGACGTGAGGAATTTTTAACTTTTATATTCTCAACGTGTTTTTCTAAACTGGTAGATAATGGTAGATTGACTGGGCAGTATGCTGTTATGTGAATTAATGTAGTTGTATTCAAAACCTGATAACGGAGAATGTTTTCTCCGAAACGTTGTTAAATTTATTAATGTTGTACCTATTGGTTTTTCCCTTGAATCAATTGTGTCCTGGTTCTGACGCCTAATTAACTCAAAAAATGGACCGGACGTCCGTAATTCAAGCTAGCTGTCAAGATGGTGGTTTTAGTTTTAAGGCTTGCTGTTATCAAAGAAAACTGCTAGAAATTTGAGTAGTTGATGTTTTCAGGTGGTTTGACCCGGGTGATTACGAAAATTAATGTACCGGAAGTCCATAATTCAAGAGGGCGGCCAAAATGGCACCTTTTTTAAACCCTACTGTTATCAAGGATATTCTGCTAGAAATTTGAGAAGTCGTTGTTTTCAAGGTGTTTTGACACCGGTGATTATAAAAAATAACTCGCTCGAAAAAAAAATAGCATGAAAAATAGACTGAAAGTCTGTAACTCAAAAAGATGGACAAAAATGCAGCTTTTTTAAATACTTACTGTTATCAAGTAATATTTTGCTAGTTATTTGAGTAGATGATGTTTTGAACGTGTTTCGACCGCAATAAGTTCGAAAATGCAAAGCTTTTCAAAGCTTGTGTTATCAAGAAAGATTCTAACAAAAAATGTACTTTAAAAGCTCGCTTACCATTGATATCGATCAATTAAATAAAACAGCTTACTGTAGGCCCAGACAATTCCATTTGACATTATATAATACATCATTTTGACTATTATAACCGTATTATTACAGTTATAATAATTATTTCACGAGTGCGTCTGATGCAGACTTGGAAATCAGTGAAGCTCCGAGAGAAGGTTGAACGATAATAAGGGCACTTTATTGGACAAAAAAATTGTCGTCTTATTGAAATATTCTGTGAAATATTAAACTTACAGATTTAAAAAAAAAAGTGCAATACGGGGCACTACAAGTACATGTCTTTATACACGAGAATTTATCCTTTCTGCATCCCTACGTCCTGTTAAAGCACAGTCTTGCAGTCACACGTAAGAATTTCTTTTCATGTTCTTGGAACTGGCTCTGGGCCAACGAAAACAGGCACCAGCTTCCCATCAACTGCCTTACAACCATTAGGATGAGGAACCGGTTGAAATGGGTGTGGCAAGTGGGCATTTTACAAAACACAGATGTATATACTAAAACCGCACTCAACTTCTGACTGGAGGAATAGTTAGAGAGCCGTTTTACGAACTATTTTTTACGAACGTAAATCAATTCAAAATTCTATTCAAAATGCTATTGAAATTAATTTTTTATTTAAAAACCCTGATAATTTATTTTTTAAATAATTTTTTTTTAAAGTAAATGCCGTTTCCCTATTTTTCAATAACCAACACGTGAATAGCCTAGCAATATTTCCACAGGTTTGATTGAGTGAGCAAACAGTCTTTCCGAAGGAAAAAACAAACAAACAGGTAAGTAAATGGCTTTACGAATAACATAATGCTGCAAGCTGAGTGATGCAGGAAAGTATTACGTGAAAGGTAACGCCTTTAAGTATATTTATTTAGATATATTTATTTTCGTGTCTGATTATTTAAAAACGTACTTCAATTTGTCTTTCCTGTGTCACACGGATTTTTTACAATCAGTCAAGTCTGTATAAATGTTGCAAATTATTTTAAGTGGCTTTCCTGTATGACACGGGTATGCTACATTTAATCAATCCATTATAAATATTGCAAACGTTATGAAGCAGCAAAAAATTGGGAAACGATACGTGATTTTAGTGTGAACAGCAGAGGATTGCCTTTATTCAGTGCTGAGTTAAATATTTTAAATTCTGTTCATTTTAGTGGCCCATAAGTTGTCTTCTTCATTCTAAATGTGTTTTACAAGTTTGGCCCACTCTACCATTGTCACTGCATCACGTGCTTTCGGTATAAGTTCCTGGACTTCTTGACGTTTGAATGTTCGATCATTTGCAGCAGTAAATCTATTTATCTGGCTCCATGTCTTTTCAATAGCAAACGGATTTTTTTTCAATGAAAACATGTCACCGTATTACAGGGAACTGTTCTGGAAGACAAAAAACTTTGCAGCTGACAATAGCTTCACATTCGTATGGTTTATGAACGGGAAAGTGATGATGAGAAAATCTGAAAATGATGATGCTATATGGATTAGATCTGAAACAGATAAATGTTCAAAAACCCTCTCCAGTACAGAATTCATAAATGCTATTCTACCAGATGATTATGTTTTCGACTTCGACATTGAGTTTATAAACTCTGGAAATTTGAAAATTATCCACTTCAATATCCGTAGCTTGCGAAAAAATTAAGAGGAATTGGTTTTCACACTTGAAAAAACTAGTATTAAATGGGCCTTAATTATTTTAACTGAAATCAATATTAAAAATACTGAACGATATGTTTATAAGCTACATGGATATGATAATTTTTTCTTACCAGAGAAGAAACCAGCAGGGCTGGTGGCCTATGTGTTTTTATTAAGAAAGAATTTGATGCTACTTGTGATGGTTTTAAGTGTGATGTTAACGACGGAATTAGAATATCTGTTCATCTTCCTGAAACGGAGCTTTTAATTCTGGCTATTTATAGGCAGCCTAAAGCTAATAAATTCAAATTTATTAGTGAACTCAAAAGTATCTTAAGGGGCATCGAAAATAATTTTGATAATGTTGTAGTTATCGGTGACATAAATATTGATGTACTAAAAAATAGTACTAAAAAATTTGTCAAATCGCCGTCATGGTTTACGGCAGTTACTCATATCATCTTACCTGGGAACTGAACCTTGTCTATAAACTGCGGGGATCTTTTGTCTAATTGCCGAAAGTGTGAAGTTATTTAAATTTTTAGCCGAGTTCCAGTACCAACGGACATAGGACGCTTCTTGGCTGACGACGTAAAATGACGAGCGGTGGTTGATTTGGAAGACAGCATTTTTTGAAACGTCTGTTTATTCTGCCGTATCTTTTTCGATGTCACTTACCGACTTGTCTGGGGGTGGGGGGATTGAGACTTAATGGCATAATGGCGTGTCTGGGTGGTGCTGACGAAATTTCTTGTACACATTAACTACTGTCTGCTTTTGCGATGATGTCAAGGTCTTTCCTTGGGCGTGGGGCTTAAAATACTTGCTCGGAAAGACGGCCGCCATTTTTAAAGGTACCGCGTCTTCTGCTCCGAGCCGTAACGATTGTTGTAACCATGGCAACTACTTGCATATTTTCGAAATTGGAACAGGTGGCTTAATATCTCCGAATAAAGTGTCACGTTTAAAAAAAATTATAAGCTCCTTTTACCAACAAAAATGTATAGTTTGCATGAGTTATTTAATTGTGAAACTTTATTATTTTAACGGACTATTTTCTCTGCACCAGAACACAAACAATCGCGTCTGCAAGAGTTGGCCCTTAACTGATTTCTCCAGTAAGAAGTTGAGTGCGGTTTTAACATAGTAAAAACATAATAAGTGAATTTAAATATCATCTGTTGACTGAAGTGCTCTGATCACTGGTTAGAACGGTACGTATAAAATGCTGACTTGACAATGATTTCCTCAAATGTGACCTTAGGGTTTCATTTTCTTCAGAGAAATTATCTTGCTTCACCGCCCATGAATTATACAATTAGTATTATTTGGGGACGCTTTACACACAAAAAAAAATACTGACCTTGTGTAATTGATCAATAAATTTCACTATACAGGGTGTATCACGAAACCCGTTATAGCCCATTCACACCGCAACGATATGAACGACCGCTAAGTTACAACCGACGGTCGCTATGACAACCAACCCCTCAGGCAGTCATACGCAGTCGTTCGCTGCCGATCGTAGCAAACGCAACTTTTCATTTTTAGCGTAGCTCTGGCGTAGCTGCCTGACGTCACCCACCGACAGACCAATGGCCGACAAGCCGCTGCGAACACGATCCACGATATGCAAGATGGTGGTGGAGAACACTTCGAAGCTTCGATTATTGCTCGTTGCTTACACGAATATTGCTGCAACGAGATAATTGTAGAGAACAGCTAAAAAATTGTGCTCTATTCAATGGCGGTATAACTTCTTAAATAAAACGAAGAATCACAGTATGATGGTTCGTTTAGGCACAACGTCGCCACTTAGCCCAGTTTTGAAAAGTAAGCGTCCTAGCTCCGTTGTTGGTCGTACTATGGTCTGTCGTGCTGGTGTGACAAGGGTTTAATTTTTAGTGCTATTGGTCGCCGCCGTTTCTGGATTTTGTCGTTCGTTGGTCGTGGCGGCCAGCTCTTGCAGTGCCATAACTCGAGAATTAATGAAAATAGCTTAATGCAGTAATGAATTGACTGACAAATTTGCATGTGGACAATCTACCGCCTATTTGTTTAACTTTGTGCGGTCACTTTGTGCGGTTCAGGGGAGCAAAGGGGCCTTTCTAAGAAATTTCAAATGGGAAGGGGGTTCGAGTGATACATCATTTGAAAGGTCTTGTCAAACCAAGCTACTTCTGAAGGAAAAGTTTTT
>JAHWFP010185681.1:0-93035 GCA_023313725.1 Lithobius niger | reverse complement strand
GGGGGGATTGAGGCTTAATGGCGCGTCGACAACTTGGTCATTAGCGCCAACCTCAGTCACAGTGCAGTGGTCCGGGTTGCCACTGCACCACACATTACAGAGATGTTATTCAAACCCCTAATCTAAATCTTGTCATACATCTGTACCTCCTGCAAAAATTGAAAAACACCGGACAGGAGGACAGACTTATCACCCAATTGACGCGCAATGTCATGCGGAAGATGGAAACGACGACGAACACCATCAAGATGGTGACAATCAACAAGGAAGTGCCGGACCGTAAGTGGCTGTCGACACCAAGAACATTCAGGAGGGTCAAGCCCCCGCAAAAGGGGGGGGGGAATTGAGGCTTAATGGCGCGTCGACAACTTGGTCATTAGCGCCAACCTCAGTCACAGTGCAGTGGTCCGGGTTGCCACTGCACCACACATTACAGAGATGTTATTCAAACCCCTAATCTAAATCTTGTCATACATCTGTACCTCCTGCAAAAATTGAAAAACACCGGACAGGAGGACAGACTTATCGCCCAACTGACGCGCAATGTCATGCGGAAGATGGAAACGACGACGAACACTATCAAGATGCCGACAATCAACAAGTAAGTGCCGGACCGTAAGTGGCCGTCGACACCAATAACATTCAGGAGGGTCAACCCCCCCGAAAAACGAAACAGTGAGTAAGTCGGGTGTGAACAGTGCGCAAACGGGCCAACACGACCTCCTCACGGCGACTGCGGCGACAAGCCGAGTGCCACTCCTCGACAGTCCCTTTAATGGCCCGTAACTTGTTACCGTCCTGTCTGTCCCACAAGGTTTGCCAAAAAGCGTGTAACCTCAGACGCAGAGTTGGAAAGGCATCTGAGAGAACAAGGCGGAGATCCCTACCGAGAGGGCCAGAAAGGGCCCCTTTCGCAGCAGAATCAGCTTGTTCATTCCCTGCTATCCCAACATGGCCCGGGATCCAGCAAAAAAGCACGATTTTCCGCTGGCCAGGCAAGCTGGAAAGCAAAGCTTGAACACGTTGTGTCAAGGGGTTCCGAGGATTGTAATTCGCCAAGGACTCCAGGGCACTCATGGAATCACTAAAGATAATGAAATGCATGCCCTGAAGGTCAAGGATCCATTCCACCGCCAAACCAAGAGCCAAAAGCTCTGCAGAGAACACAGAATAGCCTGATGGAAGGCGATGGGCAACCGTTACTCCCTTACACACACAAGCACACGCCACGCCAACGTCTGACACTTCGACCCATCAGTAAACAGGCGCTGATAACCGGCGTACTGAGAACCCAGCCGCCGGAACTCCTGTAAGTACCTTGCTGGTAGAGTGGAACCCTTCAGGAGGGACGCCAGAGCAAAAATGAAACTGCCACCTGGGACAAGCCAAGGGGCAACTGGCATTCTCCCAAGCCTCAAGACGCAGGGCATTTCAAAGACTATCTCCCGACAGGACTGCTGGAGCCTATCGCGGAAATCACCCTTACCCACCCTACGTCTACCGACTCGCAAGTCTGGCCCAAAAACCATGGACCAAGCAGGACTGGATTGCACAGCACGTAAACGCACAGCATACTGAATGGCCAAAGGTGGCTCCGAGGCCTCAGCATAGAGGCTGACCACTGGAGAAGTTCGAAATGCTCCAGTCGCCACACGCAGGCCACTGTGATGCAGTGTCCAACATCTGGAGAGTGGAGTCACTAGCCTAATCATAGACCATACACGCATAATCAAGTTTGCTGCGGACAAGGGCTCGGTAGAGGCGCAACATGGCAGCGCGATCGGCACCCCATGAAGTGCAGCGTTCGTTGGCGGCAAAAGTAGATGCACACAGTCTTGTCCGGAGAAAACCGGAAACCATTACTTACCGCCCAGGTCTGGACATTTTCGACGGCTGCATTCTTCTGGATCCTTCTGATTTTTGTGCCGCCCCGGATTTTGTGGGTACCAAAGTTTGATTATTGCGGCGCTGTGCGGGATCCCAACACAAAAAAATCTGTCGGACTGCGTTGAATGGGTGACGCGTAAGGCCACTAGGATAGTGTATGGTGCCAACGATCGTGCACGCAGTGAAACAAACTCAACCTAATTGCCGAATTGGAAGACATTGTTTGCAGCGTTCAACGTTTGAAGCCAGCATCTTTTGTGGCCATTGTTGTGCTTTTTCGTCAGGCAGCTACTGTCGATTCTGGCATGTCAAAGATCCTTGGATTTCCCCTTGGATATCTCATTGTCCCTCTCATCCTCGTGGGACTGATAACCCAGTTCGGGTTGGTGCTCCCTGAAAAACAAAACAAACATGCTGCTACTGCTTATTCTCATTTTCTTCCCTAGAAATTAGTATGTTAGACTATCTGGAGTCAGGCCAAACGGGTATGATGTTTTGGTGTGTCCCTTTCGCCAGTCCCCTCACCCCAATTCGTTAATTTTAATATTTTCAACCTATCTAATGTCACAGGTGATCACAGGACATCCACTTCCATTATCAATTACCTGCTCGCACATTGACTTTGTACTGCCACCCTATGCTCGAACTGTAACTTTCCATTTTCTCTGACCTTGTTATTGTCACTTTAGCTTTCCAGTGGAGACCACAGATTAGCTAATATTTTTTTGCTAATTTTTTCCTCTCATCATAGTTTGGTTTTCAACGTTGCAGGATGTAGTCGACGCAACAATGTGCTTGTTTTCTATTTTTAAACCATTTTACTTGGGTCACAAAGCTCGTATTTACCAAATAAATAAGTCATTTAAAAATTTCAAACGTCTAATTGTGATAGGCCTCAAAATTTGAGATTTACCGTCATTTTTTGTTAAACTGTAAGATTTAAGCGGAAGCCGGGATAGTTTATTTTGGTTTTCAACAACAGATTAACAGATTTATTGAGAGCATAAAGCGGCCGGCAGTCATGCACTGTTTAAATACCCGGAACTAAAACTAATACAATTTATGCAGATGCAAACCGGAGGAAAAAACAGCAAGGGTACACAGAGCCGGACTGTGTACTCAAACAAAGATGCGCACAACTAAAAAGGGGAAGAACATAAGCTAAGAATAAAACTAAAACTAAAACACTGTACGATTACAAAACTTAATGAGAGAAATAAACAAAAATAAATCAAATAAACAATGAAGTATAATGAAATACATTAACATAAACAAGTATGAAACAGTTCAGGGGGCCATAAGGATAAATTAAAAAAAAACACGAAATAGCGAGATCACTAGACCGCTACACCAAAAGAGTTATTGAAGGCAAGTATTGCTCGTAGGCGAGATAGAGCAAAGGTAACCAAAGAGTGCGGAGAACGGCAAGAGACAGCTGTATATCGTTACCGAAGCAGTATTTATCAAGACGCAACAGCTAGAAAACGGGCAATTGAAAAGGAAGTGAGAGACGCATTGAGTACTACACTCTTAAGACGGCGAAGGAGACCAGCCCAGACGAAAAGCATGGTCACGCAAAAGAAGTTATTAGTCCTCAGTCTAAATTCAATCCCTGCATCGCACAGCGAGAGGGCACCAACACAACGCGGAGAGACAGTCGAAGGGTGAATAGCAAACAAGGTTCGGCCTGTAACACCATTCATCCACTCTGAAGACTAGAGGCTTTGTGACCACTGTGAAACAACTGGACACAAGTCACGTGGAACGAAAGGTTCGACTACCTGATGAGCTCGGGAAATAAATCCCTGCCAAGCTTGATCATTGGCTGTCTTATGCCCAAAAACACCGCTATAAACATGCCGCAATCGACATGAGCAAGAGCTACCACAGGGACCTTCTAGACCCAAAAATGCCAGGGGGTGGTTGGGGCCAAGATTGAACATGGACCTCCTGGACAACAGACGATCATGCTACCCGTCCGGACACCTGACCCCCCCACCTCCGTTAGAATTTGCGATGTCACAATGTTATAATTCGTTATAACAATCATGTAACGATTTTTCAGCGCGGGGAAAGTCTAATGCTACAGTGCTACAGTCCTGGCAGGAGTCTATTTCTGCCCTTCGCAGACGATGAGAGGTACAATTTAGCAGAAAAAATCCAAGCGGAAAACCCATGATCATGGACATGCCACAATCGACATGAGACGGACCACCATAGGATTTGGTTTAATTTATTAAAGGTGCCTATTCACCGAGAGGTTGCAGCATCTAACGTCGTCTATTATTTAGTGCTACGTAGCACTTGATTAAAACAAGCGAAGGAATGCGCAAAGGAATTTTGGTTTGCAAAACAAACTAGCCACGTGAGTCCTTAATTATTCAATGTAAAGTTGGTACGTCCACGAGCATCAGGGAGCAACCGGTCGTGGTTAACGATAACACTGTCACTAGCTGGCACCCATCTAGCGGTTCAAAACGGTCAATGTGTAGAAAAAAAGCGCCCATGATGTCATTAGGCTTAACTTTACCGATTGCTTTCTGGTGCACGTGGGCACACCACATTTACGCTCAATAACTAAGGAGGCGTTTCAAAATTGAGCGACCGACATAAATGAATGACTTATTTAGTTCTTTAACGTAGGCTTGGGAAGCCTGGTGAATTGCTTCTAATTTGTTTTCCTTGACTGTTTACCGCGTTGTTGTTGTTTGTTTGTTTTAGGGAGCACTAACCCAAACTGGGTTATCTGCCCCACGACGATAAGAAGACTAAAGGAATTGAGACGTTAACAAAATGTTGATATGCAAATGTTTTGTCGTGAACAACTTCCTGCAACAATGCAGAATCAACTATGAGTCAATTGTGAACCGAACGGACACTTGTTAAATCTAGACACACCCTAGTGTGCTGCCATAAAGCATGGACGGAACACAGATATAAATTGGTATTTTTAATTATTTCTTTTTTACAAACAAAAATGGGGGGAAAATGGACATATACGTGGTAAACCAGACAATACCAATGACTATAGAAATCATTGTTGTATTCGTTTTGCTGTTTATGACGTTTGTTTGTTTGGCAATTTGGACACAATTCAACCGACTTCCTGGTGCCCGTATTGAAGAACTAAATAAGTTATTTATTCATGTCGGCCGCCCAATATTATTATAGACTTACTTAGCACCAAACGGTTTAAAAATGGAAGACTAAAGCGAAAACAAGATCGCTTCATTTTGTTCTTAACAACGAATTAACGAATTTAACGGATTTCTCTTGCTGACAATGTCACTTTCGTCGTGCACGGTAGTTTCTCTACTCCGCTCTGGCGTGCCAGTCGCATGTTGCAACTTTGTAACGTTTTAACATTTTGTTAGCCTCTCAATTTCTTTGTCCCTCTTATAGTCGTGGAGCAGATAACCCAGTTTGGGCTCGTGCTCCCTAAAACAAAACACCCTGCTCATGCGGGTTTTTTGAAAATTCTCGTGCATTCTCGAACTCTAATACGCAACACGCCGGCTGTGCTAATTACAGATGACTCCCAACGTTAGTTTTTTTCTTATCAGATTGTGTTTAGATTTTTTTACGGCTCAAGCTGCTTTGTGCACATAAATAACCTTATATTTGAATTTTCTGTTGTCTAATTTCTGCAGGCAGATTAGATTAAATTAAGCCTACTCTCTCTCAAATCTTGCATTTATTCTTTATCTTGAAGTGTGCAGCTTACAATGAAATTGGATATCTAGAAAAATGGTTGCTTCTTCACGTCCTAGCTAGTTTCGCCAGTTGAGTAACACTATAAATTTCTAGGATGGCAACTGCGTGGGGAAGGAAAATCTTTTCCTGGGGGCATTTCTTTTATTTTCCCCCCACCACACCCGTAGTTTCGACATTGCATGTATCTTCTGCATTATACTGTTTCATTCAGGTAAATTTTTTAAACCCAATATAAACATTTAATAACTGTCCGTTTCTTAAGTACAGATTATGTTGTCTTTCGTAGTACGTCTCAATTTAGACTCAAGCGAACGCTTTATAATAGAGTCCACAAAGTCAATTTGTTTACATTTTGCCTGCAATATGAGCCGAGTTCATAATAAATGTAACCAACTTCGGCTGTGTACTTTTTATTGTCAGCGATTTATTTTCATTTGTATGCATGAGCATCCGATGTTTTCCAGCACAAATTGTGCTGCTACGTGACGATAATCATGGCCGACAAGCTGCGTATTGTGTTAGCAAATGGTGCCTAACAGCACAGCACACTGACATTATACACCGGTAGCGCGCTGCCATGGTGCGCACGAGCGCGCGAACTGAACACTGCCCTCTACGATTCGGCTCGTTACCACAGCAACGGCAAGATGCAGCTTCCAATTACAATGCTTCGACCGCATACGTCGCTGGGACTAGTCCATTCATTCTAGGTGGGTTAGAGAGGTGAGGATGCTGGTTAGTTTGCACAGCCCGGTCACTTTGGCCTGTCATAGCCTGGCCTTGGATGGATGAGGGGGGGGGGGGAAAGAGAGAGGAATGAAAAATGGGACCTCCAAATTTTTGATGACTCTTATACTTCCAATTCTCGGAAAATCTTGATCTCCTCCCCAATCAAGGTCCAAAAATATTCTGATTTCCTCCCAACGAAAAAGGTTGAGCTTTTCTTATGCCCATTTGGGTTATTTGTATACGATTTCCTGTACCCGAAAAGTTGCAATCCACATCCCAAGTTCCCAACTATATGGAAAATATGCCACGTATTAAAGCTAAGGGCAAATCTGATTTATCAAGGACCGCGGTAGCGGTCCTTATGTAAGCCTCAGCATGAACTTCCATGTTAAACGTCAAACTTTGAACTCCTTAGTCTCGCCCAGAATTGACAAAGACCAACGAAATTCGGTATTTGGGGTCGTGTCGTAACTATTTCACCACATTCCAAATTTTAATGACAATAATCAAACCGTTCGGCGTCCACAGCATGGCCATTTCTTGTTGTTGTTGTTGTTGTTGTTGGGACTCTTTGCCCTCACCTGGAGATCGAACCACTGAACCGATTTTCAAGTTCTATAGCTTAAAACCAAATTACGAGTTCTTGCATTGACCACTGTTTCATAAGAACAAAAGTACTAAACTGCGTTGGTGTTTGTGTAGAAAAAAAGTTAGCTGATCACTATTACATTGCAGTGAAAATCGATTTGCCAAATGATATTAAAGAAGAGAATGAAGTAGGAGAAATTTTTATTTTAAATCATAAAAACATTGTTAAAGAAATGAAAAACATCAATTGGCTTTGTTTAGATAAGTTTTGTAATGATCCAAACGAAATGTACAATGTTATCAAAGGTAAAATAAATAAAATTTACACTGAGAATACTACCGAAGGGAAAAATACCAAAAAGGAGTCCAGAGCAAAAAAACCATGGATAACCGAAGGTCTTGTGGCCCTAATAAATAAAAAAAATTTAATGTGGAAACGTATTAAAAATAACGTCACCATTGATACTGTAAAGTTGAAAGAATACAATAGGCTTAAAATAGAAGTAGCCAAAAGAGTAAATGAGTGTAAACAAAAATACTTTACAAAATTGATTGATAATACTAATAATAAAAAAGAAAATATTTGGACACATCTAAACAAATTTATTGACAAAAAACAGAAGACATCTTTAGATCAGGAAATTCTAAAAGCTTTTAAGTATGATAATCCTAAGACATTAAGCGATAGAGTAAATAAACATTTCTCCAACGTTGTTCCCAAATTACGTAATTCTTACCAACAAAGGCTCAACTCCAATAAATACCTTGACAATCAAATGGGGAATATCCAAAACGTGAAAATTCTATTGTAATTTATGAGTGTGACCCTTTCACGATTACTAACATTATCAAAAGTCTGAAGATTAACAATTCAACTGGAAATGACGGTATACTAATGTCTCATATTACCGACTCAATTGAAAATTCATCAATCTTTATTTCTAAGCTTATAAATTCAATAATCGACACTGAAAAATGGCCTGATGAACTGAAAATTCAAATTCTTAGGCCGATTTACAAAAAAGGTACAAAGATAAATTTAGACAATTACCGACCTATTGCACTTCTTTCTAACATTAATAAAATTATTGAAAAATTTTTCTTAAAAAATATTTTGAACTTTTTGAACAAACACAATATTATTACAAGTAAGCAATATGGTTTTAAACAAAAGCGAAGCACTGAAGATGCATTAAAACACATTAACGAATTAATTTCTTCTTCCCTTAACAACGGCAAGTACATTAAAGCAGTGCTGATTGACTTACAGAAGGCTTTTGATACCATTGATCATCAAAAACTTTTAAATAAATGTCAAAATTATGGGCTTAGGGGTAAATGTTTTAACATCCTCAAGAGTTACCTGAATAACAGAAAGGCATGTACCAAAATTTGTAACAATACCAGTGATCCAAGTGATATTTGCTTCGGAGTACCTCAAGGCTCTGTCCTAGGACCTCTTTTATTCAGCATTTACATAAACGATATCACGAACTGCATAAAAACATGCGAAATAATACTTTTTGCTGATGATATTGTTTTGCTGTCCATCCAGTCCGATAAACTAATTATGGAATCTAACCTAAAAGAAGATTTTGATAATTTAAACTATTGGTTTTTGACTAACGATTTATTCATAAATGAAGACAAAACCTGTTCAATTGATATAAGTTCTACACACCGAAAATATTCAAGTACCGATTTATATATTCATACAGAAAACTGTCTAAATTATTCAAACTGTACTTTAACCTGTACCAAGGTGAAGCAAGTTACTGAAAGTAAGTATCTTGGACTTGGGGTCGACAATTTTTGGAAACATGTTCATCACATTAATCTTCTGATCACTAAACTTAGAAAAATGATTCCTTTCTTCTATAAAATTAAATCGCTATTGAATAATAAGAACAAACGAATCGTCTTTGATGCATTGGTTACCAGTCATCTTAGATATGGTATTGAAGTGTATGGTTTTGCTTCTTCAACCCTTATTGATCGGCTACAAAAGGTACAAAATAAAATTTTAAAGGTTCTTTTCAGAAAACATAACCACTACAAATCTACTAAAGAATTATACAAGGAACACAGAATTTTAAATGTAACTAAATTGAGGAACTATATTATTATACATAAAAATTACTTTTGCAACGATTTAAAAATTAAAGATGAATTTAAAATGGGTTTCCTTCGCGATAAAACATTAAGGTTCCATATTCCACTAATTAAAAATAATTATGGCTCAAAAACTAAAGATCATTATATTCCAACAATTTTCAATTTAATTCCATCAAAATTACTAAATTTAACTCAGTACACTTCAATCAAACACAAAATAAAAGAATGGCTAATTAACAACTAAGGTATAGTTTTATTTTTTAATTATTGTGTTTTTTTTTTTTTTTTTCTGTGTCTGTGATTATTATTATTTTTATATTTTTTACCATACTGTGTGATTTAATTTTGTTGTATAGATTTTTCTTTATCTTGATTGCGAAATGGTCTAAATGTGTAGCCAAACAAGGACTTTTATAGACCTTCGGCAACACTCTTTGAATAAAGATTATTATTATTAATTAATTAAACGTCGGTCTGGAAAAGGCCTAGGGCCTTTCGCAAGCTATTTTAACGTAACTACAATATTCTTGACACGGAAAGCCAAATGGGCTAAAACGTTTGCTCTCACCTAGAGATCGAACCAATGAACCGATTTTCAATTTGTATAGCTTAAAATGTAGGTATTAACACCGACCAGGGCCTTTTGAACCCGATTTTGATGTGACTGCAGTATACTCGTCGGCAGAGCAATTATTATTGCAGAGCACTGGGCAGAAATCATTAATGTTGCTGTTGGGACTCTTTGTCCTCACCTGGATCAAACCACAGAACCGATTTTCAAGTTCTATAGCTTAAAACGTAGGTATGTACAAGGCCTTTCGCCTTTCGCATGCTATTTTAATGTAACTACATTATTCTTGACACGAAAAGCCAAATGAGTTAGAACTTTTGCTCTCACCTAGAGATCGAACCAATGAACCAATTTTCAATTTGTACAGCTCAAAATGTAGGTATTAACACCGATCAGGGCCTTTTGAACACGATTTTGATGTTACTGCAGTATTCGCATCGGTAGAGCAATTATTATTGTAGAGCACTGGGCAGAAACCATTAAGTGAAGTAACAAATTTTTGCAGAAATTGTGCAGAAAACATAAATTTGGTACACAAGTCTTTCTTAATAGTAAAAATCCAACCAGCCATGGACTCCAATGAAATACCCAACTCCCGCCCCAGAACCTCCTCGTGATGCCTCCCAGGGGTTTGGGCAACACATTCTTATAGATCAAGCTAAAAACATGAAATTGGGTGCAAAAGTCACTCTTAGCAGTATAAAACAAATCAGCCATGGAAAAGACTCTCTTATAACAGTTATTTTAAGGTGATTACAGTGTTCTTTTCTGTGTTATTCTTGCTAAAACAAGAAAAAAAATAAGGGATATTAGTATTAAAAAACGTTTAAGCGTATAAAATACGGATGTAAGCCATAAAAACTTAAAGCCCTAAAGGAACAGATATTAGAAAAAGACATGTAAGCCATCAGCGTCGCACTAATACGTGTAAAAGAAGCTGCAGTTTGTTTTTTGGGTCGCTGGAGATTCTTTTACACGTATTACACGTATGTCTTTTTCTAATATCTGTTCCTTTAGGGCTTTAAGTTTTTTAAGGCTTACATCCGTATTTTATACGCTTAAGCGTTTTTTAATACTAATTATTGAAAATAAATCAGCTTTCAACCTTATAAACTGTTGCTCACAGCATTTTATACAATGTAAAGAAATAATTCGAAATACCCAGTCAAAATTCCCATTGTCTGAACCTAGTTAATTTATACCAAAAACTAAACTGGTAAAAAAGCCCTCTTTAAAAGTAGTATCGTTTAGTTCATACGTTAAATGAAGAAATTGAGCATTGGTAGCCTACTTAAGGTATCAATACTTAAGTTTTTTCTTTAACGTGTGAGGTATTAGTTGGTGGGATTAACATGGCGAATTGTTTGGTATGTTAATGTCATTCCTTTAGAAACCAAACTATTCACAACTTCGTAGCCCTTTTACCAGTTTTGTTTTTTGGCACATATATATTTTGGCGTATATATATATATTTTTTTATCGAATTATTTCATCGCAACTATTTTGACCGTATTTACACAAATTTTATTTTTTTGTCCGTTGTGGTTTTGGTGTCCCTTGCAGTATTCCAGAACAACATTCAAAAACTGTATGTACAGTCACGGGAACAGTAACAATGATCAAAACAAGTTGAATAGTGACATTTAAGTTCAAATAAGTGTCCAAAAGTGACCAAAGAGTTTTGCCGTTATTTAAAACACCAGTAATTTCTTGATTTTATCTTCCTGATACCGGTAGGGAAATAATGAGGGTTTACCTGCACTAACGTTTTGAGAACCGCACGCATTTGCGAACGAAAGAATAACTTTTCATGCCTTTATATCAGTTTAATAACTAAACCCGGAAGAAAACCTTGTTGCATTGAAACATTCGTGATTAAAATTTTCGTAGCAGTCCAAAGTTTTATTGTAGATAGGTGAAGTAGTAATTTTCTATGGTGCGTGTGTTAACATGACAGCCTAGGCAAGCATAGTCAGCACTGATAGCCATCATAATCACAACATTTTGTTACTTACGTACCCACTCCCGAATTTCCCGCGAGTGGTTGCAAACCCTAAAAGTTATGGAGTTGGCGACGGATGTTATACTTAAGTCGTACGACCAATTTTCTATTTTCTATTTTTCATCTTTCAGAAGAAACGATGCTTGACGTTGTGAATGTATTTGGAACCATGAAATCTATAGATATTTTCTCTAGCTCGAGTAGTGTGATGATTTACGATTTGATAAGTGGTTCGGGGGCGGAATTGAGGTAAGTCCGGGTTACCATTCATAAGCAAGGATTAGGTCGCCACGTTTGAATCTTTTTTATACTTGAAAGTTTTAAGTGCTTAGGCGTCCATCATAAGATAACGGGTTTGGGCATTTCTTTAAATCGATACTGGCAGGCTTTAAATCGATGAAGAAAAAAAGAATAGCAAAATTCGAGAACTGGCCTGAGAAATGTGGTGTACAGAATCCAAAACAATTGAGTGGCTAGTCGTAAAAAGAATAGATTTCAACATATGAGGACCTTTTGTAATTTTACCAGTGACAAAGGCGACATGGCGATAGATTTTAAGGGAACTATTGGCAAGGATTCCACGATCATGGTGGTCGAAATTTGTAGTAATAGTTTAAGAAAAAATGCGGTAGAGGTGGCGTGGGTAACTATGGATAAAATTCATACGAATTATAGGTTTTAAATTCATGGTTAGTACTCTAGTTAACAACGCGGTCTAGATCATCCTGAAGTGTTGCAGCGAGAAAAGAAGGCGAATATGGTTTCATTAGCGTAAGTACAGCTATCAGAAGTGAGAACTGTGGGTAGATCAAACACAAATAAGCGAATGTAGTTTGTGTTAGAAATATAGGCAGAATCATGTCTATGCGTTGTGTGTGTGTACATGAGTGTGAAGTGTTTAATTTTTAAATTACACGGGCGTTTTGATTTTGGAGGATTTGTTTTGTCTGTGTTTGTGGGTTTATGTTTTCATTCTACAGTATTTTGTGTGCATTCTCTGTGTGGATTTCTAACCGGTGAAACACGCAGACTCTTTCTTGTCATTTGCGTTTGTTTTGTATAATTTTAGGGAACAAGGATTCTTTTTTTTCCTTCGTAATAAAAGAATGTGAACGGAATTTGTGTTTGATATGCCGTAAATTTGCGAGTATGTGTGTGCTTAGGTTGTTCATTATACAGACGTTTCGTTATTTTAGGAATTTGTTTTGTTTTGTTCCCTTGAATGGGAATTTAAATTATATTTAGTTTCCTTCGAGTTTAAGCTCTAATCCTTTTTTATTTGTGTACCGCCACGGCAATAAATTCCATGGCGATACGAAATGTTTTTTTTCTTCTAATTAGTGCAGTAGTTTAGTTAATTTGTGGACTTTTTTCGAACCATTTTTTCTCTAGTTTTTATTGATAAAGAAGATCCAGCTGACGACCACTCCGTTATGGGGTTTTCAGTATGATATTAAATATTTTGGTGGTGATTGGTCTTTCCTCCTATTATTAGTGGGTGTGAACTTTTTACGAAAATTTAAATATGAATTGTAATAAATTTTATTCTTGAAAAGTCTTACAAAGTCAAAATTTAAAATGTAATTTAAGCAGCTATCTTGCGTTGTTTCCATTTATCACTGGTTGTGATTTTCTTACGGAAATTTAAATTGTCCTATGTATTGTGTTATGTAAAATGTGCATTTCTATGACTCAAACATGATGAGTTATTGTACTTTTGGCGGTTTATTAAAAATGTTATAGAAGTTTAATTTTCTAATTTATTTTTTCATTTCAGTTTCAAAAGCTTGTTGGCGTTCATACTTTCTCTTTTGCTTCTTGACAAGGGTGCCACGTTTTTGTCATATTCTCCATTTTTTTGTAATAATATTGGATGTTAAGAGGAGAACAATAATAAATTATTTTGATTTGTAGGGTATTTGTTTGGATTTCAAGTGCTAGCTGGCAATTCTTTTGTTTTTCGCCTTGCTTTTGTCGCTTGTTGTTTTAAGTAGTTAGCAGTTAAGTTTAGTATTGAGCTGATGATGTACTGGGTCGTATTGCTCACAGTAAATAAAACTAAAACCAGCAATTCACCATGATTCTGTATAGTTGATTCTGCAATGTTGCAGGCAGTTGTTATAATCGCGGCAGACAATCGAGGAAAACAATTTGGAGACCATTCAACTGGTTTCCTGAAGCTTCCATTGAATAACTAATCAAGTCATTCAACCATGTCGGAGCCCAACGATTGTTTTAGGTTTCACCAATTTATTGAGCACACATATGCAAACCAGAAAGAAACCTTTTTTTTTATTTCTTGCTAAATAAACAAAATTTATTCCTGTTTTTTTTTTTAAATAGCCTTTTACGATACTAGGGAACACCAAATATCCCGAACAAAATGGACCGTAAATCATGGAACGGATTCTAGGTTTGACAGTAATTGTCCCAAGAAGAAGAAGAATAAAAACAACACCAATAACCAGCTTTTTCGTCGCTGCATTTAACATGTAAATCTTTGCGTGAGGCCTTACATAAGCAGCGTCATAGTGCTTCGTGGAATAAGCTGGCGAATGTTTGGTCTGTCAATTTCACTTCTTGAAGGGCCGAAACGTTCTCAACTTGGAGGAATCATCTACCACTTTTACTTTTCCTGGACCATGCCATGCACATTTACAAGTTAAAAGTTTAATTAAGAATGCATTGCTCAGAATAATGAACACAACAACAACACTCCACAAAACAGTAGGCCTAACTCTAGGTGTGCTAACCGTAGTCAAGCTAGCGTACATTGCAGCCTGAGCCAGGTTCAAGCTTATGGCATGTAGATTATAAGGCAGACACTCTAAACACGAAACTGTTTCTGTTCAGCAAAGCAAACGACATAATATTTCGTGTAATATTGTGTTTGTTTCGTTGCTGTTACGCATTGCACTCAATCGGATATGTAACATATTACATTCGGGGAATGTTGCTCCTTTTGCGTAACTTACCACGCAAGGCACACCGTTGTGCACCAAATTCCAGGCTATGCCTACGATTGAATCCTGCCCCACCTAAGGCCGCCACATACAACCCGGACGATAAGCATGTACAAAAAGGCAATCGGAAAGCGCACCAGACAAACAGTTGAACCCACTACTCGAAGTGAGTGCTGCACTCGACAATCCTCCACGTTATAGTACCAGTACGGACGAAACCCGATTTTCCGTCGTGGCTAGCCACAAACACCGTCCATTGTATCCTAGACTACTGCCAAGGATAGGAGGAAGGATAGTGGTGCAGCACTCACTTCGAGTGGTAAGCGTTTTCATGGTTTTTACTCACTTGCTCATTTCAGTGTTACATCTACTTTTGGGATGCCTGTCCGAGATTTGCACTTGTACTAAGCATTTTTTTTCTTGACGCACCCAAAAAACGAAATTACGCAGATCAGAGTTATTTTCCTTTCGTTTCTTGTGATTTCATGCATTTATTTCGGTAAACATTTGCTATTTTGCGGGAAAAAGCAGTACTTATTGAACAATAATTTATCAAGGGCTTCATTATCTAGTAGCTTGTAACTATAGTTAATTTTAGTCGTAGCTGAGCTTAACGTGTGGACGTAATGCGAGTATACGGCGGATAAGCGAATCATAATTAAGATAGGTTAGCATACAATTTTAGGAGCTGCGCACATTATAACAAACATTTTTCACTGTTTGTGAAAGCGTTGAATAATAATGTCACCCAATATAAGCCTTTATATCGATAGTTCGGATCCGTTTAGACAGTAACTATAATCATATTAATGAAGACGTTTTGTGTCATGGTAGTTACGTGGTACCGAAGGGAACAATTGATATTTGGCTACGTTAGTGCGACTCATTCTTGGTAATCATTTCATTAGTTGAAGGCTCGACTATAGAGACCAGGATTATGGTCAGTGTCTTAAAAAGTCTATATAAGGTCATTTTAAGGCTATCTTTTCCCGTACTTAGCAAAACTGACTATGTAAGTATAAAATAAGAAGAGAAGCATTCATTGGTCGGTTTTATTTGGTTTTTTTTTTCCGATTTTGAAAAAGTGTGGTTTGCGTGGGTGAATCTGTGCTGTTACGTAGTCGTAAGTAAGTTAGAGAGAACAATGATACTCTAGGTCAGTCTGTCCGGTGGCCTGCTTTTAAGTCGTTTTAATTACTTTATAGCGAAGATTTTCCCGCCAACTGTAACGTAACAAAGACCTGAATGAAAAGGCTTTTTTTTTAAATTAATTTCTTTGAACCTTAAATCAGCCGAAACAACTTAATGCTTGTATGGCTGAACCGGCTCAATTTTGAACATTACCAGACTTTTAGAGAAGAAGAAATATCTGGTAAAGGGCCAATATCTGGCCAACCCGAGGATTCGATCCGGGAAGCCTCCGATCATCGTAGGGGCCGAAAGATGGTCCAGAATTGGTCAGAATAGTTCCCATAGCCTCTGAAGGACCATTGTAGCCTCTCACGCTACTCTGGCCGGCAGTGGCGGGGACTTTGCCAAGGTCCCCTTTCCAGGGGTTCGACCCGATCCGCAAACCTCCAGCAACCAGGCTGAGCTCTCTCACACCACGGTTTACTTGTGACGTAAGTTCTAACCAACTAAACCACGAAAATGAAATTTCAAGGTCGAAGGTTTGAACACAACCCACTGCCTGGTAACAATGAGTAGGCCGTGCAAGATTACAGACGGCAGCAACACGACACGAGTATGTAACGATCAACTTGAAGAACAAGGAAAAATTATTATTATAGCTATTCCGGAAGAAACGGGCTATTCGGGAAGAAATGGTTGATATTGGCACCACTAATGTGAAAGAGCTCAAAATCCAGAGTTTGGCTTACGATTTAGAGACCACTCCTCCCAATTTGAGTTATGAAATTGGAGACTTGGCCATGAATACCGGTCAGCCTCCAGTGAATAGTTAACATGATATCAAGGATGTAAGGCAATTATTTCCGGATCCAACTTTGCCAATGGGCCTTGTTACCAGAGCTATGAGCAAATAATAAGTTACCAAGGCAAACAGCGAGAAAGTACTGATCGCACATAACTCAGATTCAATCCACAGAGTAGCAAAAGGAACATGCGTAGATCAATACATGCTATACCTCGATAACACAACTAGGAGTTTACTGATAATCCGAGGCCCACATGTCGTTACAGATGCTGTGACCATGATGGCAACAATCAAGGTCATTGGCTAGTGTATGGTGATGTGGCAGACTTATTACCATATCAGCAATGGCATGTGTTGTTCCCAAGAGCAGGAACATCATGCAACGGCTGACGGAAATGAACAATGATGTGAATGATTGCCTAGGCAACCTAGCATGGACAGGGAGCACCATAGAAAAGACTATGGACCCCAGAACAGAGGTTTGTTCGCTGATACTGGAGTTTACCAAGATCAGAGAAGAAACGATTTTGTACCAAACCCCGAAAGTTGCACTACCAATCTTTACCAGTTACACGGAAACAAATCGCCGTCCGAATTTCTTAGTTCTTTGCAAAGTATGGCAAAGCACAAAGCTATTTAGAAAGGTACCTCTTCCACACAATTATACCTTTTGGCTTAACAGGTTAGGCCAAGCAGTGGTGGAACCTTTGAGGTCTCTTCTTGAATTGGGGTATATTCCAACGAGAGTTTAGCACTGAGTTCGAGAGTCATAATTTCGAGCAGGAGCGTTAGTGAGAACTCGATAGGAGAACATGGAATACGTTCATGGCTTTTCCCACTTCGTAAACGACATAAAAGGTCATTACAAGAAGTTGGAACCAAGGGCTAGTGAAGACACAAAGATAGAAAGAGGTCTGCATCAGTGTCACCCGGAATATCGAATCCATCTTTGGGGGAAGGAGTTCGACTCATTGTTAGGTTCTATGGGAATGGAAGTGAGTAGGTCCCTCTACACTCACGAGGGCCTACGAAGTACCCCCAGAACCTGCTCAGCCTGCAGAAGCGAGCCTGGTATGGAGGCCAGTTCAAGATGAAAGCTTGAACGACCCCAGTTCACGATCGGATGGCAAAGCAATACTTTCATCTGAGGTACTGTGCATGAGTAGCACCTCAAGCCCACATACTTGGCAGAGAAGCTCGCTCTCGGACGGAGCTTCAGTCAACATGTCGGCCCTCCAGGCCGAAAATATGCTCAGGAAGCAAAGCCAACCGAGGAAACAATGCCTTCAGCTACGAATGGCAATATTCATAAAAGTGAACGAGTGCAGAGGGCTGAAAGCAAAAAGATACAGCCAAACAATATTAAATAAAGCACTGCTCCTTTCAGTGCCACTTGTTGGGTTTGTTGGGAGAAAGGTGACCGGATATTCCAATGCTCCAAGACGTCAAAAAACGGAAACGTAGGACACTAACTAGTAAAAGTGGGTTAGTGACCAAAAATGTTGATTGGCATGCTAGAGTAGGCTGTTTAAGGAAGTTCTTAAAATGGTTTTATCCCCTAATGTTCAACTTTTTTCTCCGTGGCAGGATCAAGACAGGAAAGGAACATTGACATTGTTGAGCGTTACAGTGTCTGGCCAGTCATACCTTGGTTTACTCAATAGTGTAGCTTAAGCCGCAATTCTGTTGGGTAGGACAGCTCATGCCCTAGAGGCACAAGGTTTCAAGATACACCACGATGTAAAAATAAGTGGCAGGAAAAATTCAAAGGTTCTGGATACAAGCGACGTACAGTTAGCAGCCAACACGTAGTACAACAAACGTTCCTGATTCTTGAAGATGCCCAATATTCTGTAATCTTCGGCAGAGACTTCATGCATGGTCCAATGCCTGACATTCGGGCAGGAGGCTGGAGAATAGGTGCTGAAGAACAAGAAACGATCCCAAATGATAAGCCTGGGAAAACAGTTGTTGAACAGACTAAGGGAGTGGAATTAGAGGATGTTCAGTGTCTAGCTGATGATGCTATCCTCGAAGCCAATACTGTCAAGGCCCACTGTAGAGAAACACACAGGAAAAGACTACTTAGGATGTTAAGCAGTCGCAAGAAAGTGCTTACTTCCAAAAAAAAAAGAATAACCCACTTGCATAAGCAAACAATTGAGGTACAACCTGGCGCAAACTTTATTACTTAATTCTTCACACTGGGTCACACCATCTATTCTAATTCTTATCGTCTATGTCTGCTTATTTTTGAACATCCATACATAAAGAAACTGGCTGTCTTTCAATGTTTTGTTTTTGTTCTGCCTACTGTTTTTAACAATCAATGAAAAATTAGTGAAATCTAACTACCTATTCTGGTTGTTTTAATTTTCAGTGCAATCGAGGTTTTATCTTATTATCTAGACACACCTAGTGTGTCGCGCCAAGTTAAGCAACAAACATCACAACAAACATCACATTAATTCAATTGTCGAGGTTGTAAACCATTGTAGCGCGACGCCATTGTGTCAGTGTCTTATATCTTGAAGCATAGTTGGGCACATTTCAGGTACTTGGGGAAAATTAAATTAAATTAAACTTAAATTGTGTTGAAATCGAGAGCAATGACCCACCTGACAAAAATTAACTCGTGTTTGAATGCCAGCTATGCTGCTTTGAATGCAAAATCTGCCCCTCAATAACGTTGAAAATGTGTTACTAACTAGTCCGCTCATCCTCATGCTAAATCCCATAGGGTGATTATTCATCGATTCCCAGATAACAGGAAGGCTTCCAGCTATGAAATTGGACGAATGGGTGCACTACAATACGAACTGCGTAACTTTTATGGTTTGGAGCCTTGAGGCGTAACAGGGAGGGCGTGGGAGGGCGCGTAAGTACGAAAATATTGTTATAACCATTGTTAGTATTGTCTCTCATTGGAGGGCCAAAGTTCCGACAATGAGAACGTGTATACTGACGTGCGTGCTTAGACACACACTAGTGTATCACGATAAATCTAAACAACGTTGCAAAGAAATTGTATTCACTTCCAATTCACCAAGTGTAAAAACAAATCAAAATAAACAAAGCCAGAAACTGGTGAAGAGGCCACCAAGTTGAGAGTGGTTCGGCCCTTCAAAGGAGTGATATCAACACACCAAAACTAACTAAATACAACAAATTACAACAAAATTAAAACCAAACCAAAAGCCAATAAAGAGGTGACTAAGTTGAGAATGGTTCGGCCTATAGGCAAAAGGTAGTAGCAAATTGTTGAAAACAAATTTCTTGTTGACGTGGCACTTTCTTACTCATCTGCACGGTAGTGGAGTTAAGTCAATACACAATTTTAAAAACAGGAGTGATATCATATCAAAAACCAAAACTGGTTAAAGGGGCCGCCAAGTTCCGAATGGTTCGGCCCTTCAAAGGAGTGATATCAACACACCAAAACATTCGCCAACTTAATCGCACCGAAGAATACTTTGGACGTTAAATAAAACTTGAACAGTAGCAATGTTCAAGTTTTTATTTAACCTTCGAATTATTATGCGGTGCGATTAACTTGGCGAATGTTTTGGTGTGTTGATATCACTCCTTTGAAGGGCCGAACTATTCGGAACTTGGCGGCTCCTTTTACCAGTTTTGGGTTTTTGATATGATATTATTATCTGTAACGAACTTAAAACTCCTTCATATCGTTTTTCTGTCCGTTTTATTTATTTTTTGACATCATTTATAAAGTCTTAGTGGAGTTTTTTCTTTACTTTGAAAAGACCACAAAAATGTGGAAAAATTTTTTAATTAAAGACACGCATTTTCACACAGCGCACCACGCTTTCCTCTCACTAGTAGAGAAGCGCCTGTTACTTTAGGTACAGAAGCGCCCTCTGTGGTTCTCGGTCGCGCGAACACTTTATCGTGTCAGAGCCATTACGAAGTTTTGTTAGCTTTGTAACAGCTTGCACACGTTGGATTTTGCTTGAAAATATTTGTCAAGTTGTAAATAAACAAGTAAACCTGGATCCAAAAATGTAAAATTTACATTGGTCTCTTAAAATTCATCATGATTCAATTTCCTACCCATAACACTGGACCATCATAAACGTGTCGATCGTGACAATCCGGTACAGCTAATTCGGCTACTTCAGAATATTTTAGCTTTAAAATTACTCGAATAATATATTTGAAAACTGAGGTAAGGTGAACGAAAGTGAGTGGAGTTTTCAATTTAAGTATAATTGTTGTGTTAGATCGTTGCTTTTTATTGTATTTTCTGTACTTTATATTTAGCTGTAATGAACTAACGAAGCCGAATACCAGTAGTGACAATTCTACGTTTTTATTAAAACGTAACTGCAGGACTTCCCGTGACAAGGTGGGCTTTGTAAACATTTTAACAGGATCCGATTCCTAAAATGGAGATTGTCAGCCTATCCAGTTACAATCGTGGTGTGGGGTCTAACATGAGATATTTTATGTAGAGAGCGGCAGGGCATATACAAAACTCTCTTGAGTTCGAAAAAGGTTAGAAACTAAAGAAAACAAGGAAAACAAGCCAAGTGTGTTTCGTCAATTCAGGTTTCAATTCAGGTTCAATTCAAGTTCAATTAAACTCCGCCCTTCACGCGACCCCTTTTCTGGTTTTCATTTAAACCAAGTAAGGAATTGGAGTGGTTTACTGTACACCACTTACGTGCACTATTAGTTATTTAGTTCTGGGTTGGTACGCAATTTTGTTTTGATATAAGTAATGTCTAATCAAAAGAAACAAATTTGTTTATAGTAAGCTAATAAGCAGTGTATAAACAAGAACTGGTCTAGTACCAAGAATATTAAATAATAAATTTAAAAAAATTAAGAAACTAAAGCACACTGTTCTTGTGCCATATTTTTTCCGTTCGTAAACTGGTGATGATGACAGGCTGACAACAGCTAACCATGAAGTTAGCTACTGCGTTAGAACTGCCTTGTTTAGCTAACCTGGCTGATTTTTACGCATGCATGGTTCGTATGTAGGTGCGAAAATTTGTTATGTCGCTTGTTTCAACATCTTTTAACTCTTGCCTTCCGTGGACGTAACATAGAACCGCAACTAAGAAAGAAGACATTCTCCAGGAAAAAGCATCATCACAAATGTTGATGCTCAGTTCTGAGTTCAGAGAAAATTCTATTCGTCCTATAAAGTCATGAGATGACAAAGTGCATGGTCACATTCATTCATGATGATGTGCTGCCTTCAAACCCCCTCTAACCAAAAATGCGAATTGTGGTCACGTCGAAGGCCAGTGGAGCTACGACACAAGCGTTTGTGTTAATGCCTGGATCGATAAGGAGCTGTAGCCTCCATCCTTCCCCGAAGCCAAGCCGTATTCATGTTCCATCAAAATACACTACAATACACTTAAGGTCTGCGGAAGACCGCACAAATCTAGTTGACCAAACGAACAACGACTAGGACGAAGGACTCGTGCGAAATCGGCAAGTCAGCAGCATATAATGCCTTGTTTTCACTGCTTTGAAATTTCACTGGTTTTTGAATTGCTATTGCTAGTAAGACGAGCATTTGCTGAAATGTTAGAATGGTTATTCAATTCAAATAGTGTGATAAAGAAAGAGAATGTGTGAAGTCAGCTTTATTTTTTTTTTTACATTTTTCTTCAAAATTCATGCCACAGGAGAATGAAAAAGAAATAACGTCCACAGAAAACTTAATATTGCAAAGAAGACTTAAAAATTCAAATGATTTTGTGAATTACAAAGTGCACTGAATACTTTTAAGGAGTTCACACAGAAATTACAAGCCCAAAGAAGTCTTACAAAATACAATGCGACCCATAAGGTTAAATGAGATTTACTAATCCAAAACACACGTATTAGGTAAGACAACGTCGAATCCAGATGGAGAATGCCAGTTAGACTAAATACGGCTAAGTTGAACACGCAAACAAACAAAAAATCAACCAAAAAAACCAACCCGCAGTTCGTTTGGTGGGGATTGGGCAGGGAATGCTAAGACACTATCTATGACTCTAATGGAATAATCCAAAAGAAAGTCTTAAGAGGAAAAAAAAAGAGAGAAAAAAAAATAAGTAAAATTTTAATAAATTACACAATTTTGTTGAACACTCTTAACACCCTTATAGATAGAGAATATCTATGATTTTTGAAAACGAATTTATTTAATCAAGTAGGTAAACGGCAAATTGCACTAAACAACATAATAAAAGAAATTCTTGACATTTATAGTTTGTTGAAATGGTAAAGTGGATAATTGGCATAATCCTAACATCTAGACAATTTATGTACAGTTTTAAAAGTAGGCATAAGAATAGGAATTATTTAATTCGCACTATTGATTGAGAGTGAGGAAGGGGCGATGCGACTTCAGTTGATATAAAGGTTTAAAAAACCATTTTTATTACAAAAACATAGTAAATATTAAAATTAATTAAGTACTTCAATTATTTGTCATGTATTATTATTGTACTATGAGGAGAAAGTATCTGGAGTGAATACAAGGATGAAAACAAAGACAGCATGAATACAAGAAAGGGGATAAATACTATATCCTAAACGTGAAACCAATGCTATGATGAAATGTGTGTGTCAAACCAGATTGAAAATAATATTGTAAACATAAAAGATAGAGTAAGTACACAATAAAAGGCCTCCGAATGGCCTGGAAGTTGAAAACCTTTTTAAGAGCAGCGTAAAAGCATGGAGAGATTAAGTTGTAGAAAGTTGCCTTCAAAGAACAACAGAAAGGGCCTAAACAGTTGCAAAGAAAAGGTTACAGTGAATAAGCTTGCACAACACTGGTAAAAAAAAAAAATTTCTTCTAGTGAGCTTATATAGTCTTATTAACAACTGATTTAAATTTGTGACCTTCAGTTTTCAAGTTCTTTAGGATAGCAAAAAGCTTTTGTGTGATCGATATTAACTTGGTCACGTAAGAGTATAAATCTGATGAATCTAGACAAGTTTTTATTATCACAATTCGACAAAAGTATAGTCTTTACGATGTTTCGATATTTGGTAAACCGTCGCTGAACTCAGTCAGTGACATCTTTCTGATGACGAAACAGCTTGTGTTTTCACGAATAACATAATGTGTAACTAGCGGAGTCGCTCGCTTCACTCGCTCATTCCGCGTCGTCTCGCTATGCTCGAGGAGCTTTCATCCTGCAACTCATGTGCTGCTGACAGACATTCCACGTCTAAAACCAAATGGTCAGAATACAGTACGCGTTTTTCGGAAGGCTTCACTGCATAAACAAATGGTAACTATAAATCATTCCAACATTTGTATCTTTCGAAGTAAAAAGATCAGGCAATTTATCAGAAAAGCGCTGTTTCTGATGACAAACGCTGATTTTCGTTCGAAAATATTTCCTCAGAAGCGTGACTGAATCAATGTAACCACCAAAACCACACATCACTTGTAATTTGTGTTAGTATACATTTTATATGGGTTTTCTTGTTTTTTTATTGTAAGAATATTGTTCTTTACGTCTTGCTCAGTACAGATTTTTCCAAGGGCGTCTTATCACTTCACTTTCTGATGATCCCTCACTTGGAGACACATCTGTAGAAAGTCAGCTGTAATCTCCTACGAAGTCAGATGTAATCTCTCTTCGCTCGTGGAGGTTTTCATGTACAAACTATAACGTCATGAACATACATTATAATTACACACATTGTAATTGCATCACATCGATGGCCAACCGCAGATCCGCTATTGTCATCGCTGTTTCACGTCTGGAAATCTAAATACCAAACTCTGGGCATTTAAGGTGTATGTCTGCCCACTTCTTGAATATGCTTGCCAAGTCTGGTCACCTAGCGTTTTAAAAGATATCGATCACATTGAACCGGTCCAGAGACGGTTTACAAAATAACTCCCGGGTTTGAGCAGAGAGTCGTACAGCAAACGTTTAGAAATTCTAAAATTGGACACACTTGAACAGCAGTGATTAAAAACCGATTTAATTCTAACCTACAAAATTCTACATTGCTTGTTGCCACTCGAGCTACCCTTCTTCGAGGTTAGTACTGAGACAAGAACTAGGGGCCATCCCGATATAAGCTTGTGATTCCCAAATTTAATCTAAATTGCAGGAAATCCTTTTTTGCTGTGAGAGTCGCTCCAGTGTGGAATTCCTTAGTGACAGCATTGTCTCGGCCTCGTCATTAAAGACCTTTAAGAGATTGTTGAACGGGTGTTGCTTGAAGGCACACCTTCTCCATCCCGATCACTGTCCTTGAAAGATTCATATCCGCTTCTTTTCCCACCTTAACCAATTCGAAATCGTCACAACGTAGGAATCTTTTGATGTCATGTTTAATGGTACTTTGCATTAGTGAATATGGTTTATCCAGTTGAAAACATATCCTATGATACTGATGTTTTTAAAACATGATTTTTATCTTTTGATATTGTGTTTAATGGCCCCTTGCAGTGAGTATGGTTTATACAGTTGACGATATATCCTACGATACTGAGACGTGATTTTAACGATGTGCCCTCTCTTAGTTAACTTACGGCAAGGTGTTAGTGGTCCCTCTGCGAATCCTTTCTTATAGTTTTGCTCATTTTACTGAGCAATAAACACATTATTATTATTATTATTATTATTATTATTATTATTATTATTATTATTATTATTATTATTATTATTAATCAGTTAGAGTGGCAACCAAATGAGAAATTACAGGAGCTGATACCGAAAATAGCAAGACTTTATGATGTACAATATTTTCGAAACGATCAAATTGAGGCGGCCCATAGGATCCCAAACAAAAACAAGAATAAAGCAAGTTCAATCATTATTCAATTTAAGCACAGGGAATATAGAACAGAGTGGATACATAACAGGAAAAAAAAAAGGTAACAAAGAGTGACGTGTACGGCAATGAAAATAGTAACAGGATTTACATAGGAGAAAACATGAGTCCTTGCTATAAAACCTTGTTTTGGAAGACTAAAGAATATGCAAAGAGAAACAATATAAAATTTGTTTGGTTTAGCAATGGTAAGGTATGTATGAGAGCAGATGAAAATGAAAGGAAAGTGATAAATGTAAGATCAGAATTGGATTTGAAGTAAGGGTCCTAGTACTGTAAAAATATTTTTCTTAGAAATTCAAAAATATTGTCTTTGAGAATTTTGAACAAATGCATGCATGTATGTCCGAGGACTTTTTGAAGCAAGAAAGAATTGGTGTATTAAGCTTTAATATTAGAAGTCTTAGAAAAAATTGGAAAAATTTTCAGTTAGTTTTAAAAAATACTCAAATAATTTGGGACATAATTGTTGTCTCAGAAATAAATATTAAAAAAGAAAAAATAGATAACTACAGTATTGAAGGTTATGAGCAAAAAGCAATAACAAGGGAAGACACGAAAAGGGGAGGTGGAATAATGTTGTTTGTAAATAAAAATAGGGATTTTCAAAATACAAAATTTTCTAAAAATAAAGTAGATGAAAATGATTGCCTTACAATGAGCTTTGTTTTTAAAGGTCATACTTTTGAATATAATGTTATTTACAGAAAGCCAAACTGAAATAAATTGAAGTTTTTAAAGGAACTTAAACAAATTATCAACAAACAGGAAAAGGAAATAAATTCCAAAATAATCTTAGGTGATATAAATATAGATATTTTAGAAAATAATACAGTAAACTTAGATAAAAATGATGAAAATACAATAGATAAATATGAGAATTTAATGGCAAAACATGGATTCGAAAAGTTAATAGATTCCCCAACAAGGGTGGAAATTGTTAAAAAGAAAAATTGTTCAGAATCAACTATACAAAAAAGTTGCATTGATCATATTTTTCTAAAAACAGAAAAGTGGATAGCAAAAGGAATTACTATAGAGGAAAAAGCATCTGATCATTATTACACAGCATGTTTGTTGTGGAAACCAAATTTGAAACTACAAGAAACAAATAACAAGGAAAGCTTGTCAAACACCCAAGAAAATATAAGATATAATGACAAAACTATTATCAGGGAGATGAATTTGATAAACTGGAACAAACTAAGGGAAATAGAAAATGTTGATATGGTTTATGAGGAAATTAAAAATGAAATAAGAACCATCTATGAAAGAAACATTTCTAAAAATACTGATAAAAAGAGAAAAGAGTTTAAAGGTAGAAAGGAATGGATTAAAAAAGAAACACTTGAAATAATAAATAGTAAAAATAATACGTGGAAGAAAATTAAAAACATGGATGTGGTAGATCCAAAATTGTTGGAAAAATATATGCTATTAAAACTGAAAGCACAAGAAAGAATATCAAAAGATAAACAACAATATTATAAAACATTAATTGAGAGTGAAATTAATAATAACAAAAAAATGTGGGATGTAGTTAATGAACTAACTGGAAAACATAAAAATAAGAAAAGTATTGACCAAAATTTAAGAGAAGCATTTGCAGATAAGAAGGTCAGGGAAACTTGTGAGGTTTTTAATAAGTTTTTTGATAAACAAATAAACGAATTAAAGAAGAAATATGCAGAAAGAACAAATACCATGAAATTAGGGAAATTTTATAATAAAGTTTTTAAAAACGTAGACAAGAAAGAAATGACAAAACAAACAATGTTTATAGAAGAACCAACTGAAAAAGAGGTAGAATTAATCATTATGAATTTGAAAAACACAAATTCAACAGGGTTTGATGAGATTTTAACAAGGCATTTAAAACAAAGCTTAGGAAATACTTCCAAGGCATTGAGTATACTAATAATCAAAATTATAGACGAGGAAAGATGGCCAGAGCAATTGAAATTACAAATAATACGACCACTACACAAAAAGGGACCTGAAACAGATATAAATAATTATCGGCCAATTTCATTGTTATCAGTAATTAATACAATTGTAGAAAAATATTTTTCAAATAAAATCAGGGCATTTTTGAACACCTTTAAACTGCTTACAGAAATACAATACGGGTACATGGAAAATAAAGGTACATCAAATCTATTAGTGCAGATAAATGAAATAATGACAACAGCACTAAACAACAGTAAATATGTAGGAACAATACTTATAGATTTGCAAAAAGCTTTTGATTCTTTTGATAAAACAATATTATTAAAAAAATGTGAAAAAATTGGGTTAAGAGGAAAAATGTACAATATTATTAAGTGATTTAGTTATGACAAATAGGCATGCTATGGTTAAAATCGAAAATGAAACAAGTAATAAATCAAATATTGAGTTTGGGGTTCCACAAGGGTCTGTTTTGGGACCCTTGTTGTTTTTGATTTTTATAAATGATATAGAAGAAGGTATTGAAAACACATTTTTATTTTTGTTTGCGGATGACATGATGTTAATTTCCATACATGATGATAGAGAAAAAATGATAGAAAATATACAATATGATTTTGATTTATTAAATTGTTGGCTAATGGAAAATGAAATGAACATAAGTGAAAACAAAACATGTTTATGAGTATAACAGTACCAAAGATGAATATGAAGAATGAGGTAAAAGTGTTTGTACACGGAACAAACTGTAATTATATGTTAGAAAATGAAAGGAATGTAAGTTGCATAAATACATGTAGCAAGTTGAGTACAGAACAGCAATTAAAATATCTGGGTTTAACCATAGACACAAATTGGGATTTCAAATTACATGTTATACTGTTACAGCGCAAATTAAGGGCTTTACTAGCAAAGATACATCAGGTCAAAAAAATGTTAAATAACAAAAATAAAAAAATACTCTACATGGCATGGATAGAAAGTAACATAAGATATGGCATTGAAACGTATGGTTTTGCATCTGACTTCGTAATTAAGAGGCTACAAAGTTTGCAAAACAAAATTGTTAAAGTTTTGTTTGGAAACAATGTTTTGTGTACAGCAGAAATTTTTCAGCAAAATTAAATATTAAAAATAATTCAGTTAAGAGATCATATAATAATAACAAATAATTATTACATAAATAAATACAAAAATTGCAATCTTGAAAAACAAAGTAGGCTAAGAAAAAATTCTGTAAGATTTGAAATACCTAGATGGGAAAATAAATATGGTCAAAGAAATAAAAAATATTATATTCCTATGATTTTTAACAAACTAACAAATGAGATGCTAAATATTGATAATAAAGGGAAACTTAAATCGGAATTAAAAAATATGTTCATTAATGAACCATAATAAAAAAAATTAATAAATTAACATAAGAAATAAGAAGGAAACTAGAAACAACAAATGTAACATGATTATAAATGAAGTATGTAAATAACTATGTATGTATATATTAAGCTATTTTATTTGTTATTTATTTGTAAAAAAAAAATTTTTGTGTGTTTTGTATTGCATGCTCATACAAGCTCTTGAGCTTCGAGTATTGTTCTAGTGCAATAAAATTATTATTATTATTATACATGAAGAGGGTTTAAAAAACCGTTATTTTTTCAGGGTTTTTCGCATATTTGAGGGTGATAATATCAAGTTACAGCTATGAAAATAGGCCTATACTGTGCGCAATTTAATTATCTTTCGTTTGATCCTACTCCCATCTTAGTACATGCTTTGGTTCCGGAGGAGTAGAGGTACAAAAACACAAACACACACGCATATCATACGTCCTTAATGATGTAGATAGTTCATATTTAATATAAGTTTATTGCATTTTGACCATTACATAGATATTGCATATTTTAACATGAAGGATGTTTCTATTGCTTTCAGGACATCATAATAAATTATGTGTGCATTAATTTCAGGATGGCTGTATTGTGTATTTATTTTTTGCTGTTTTTGTTCACATGATAGAGTTTCTGAGTATATCTATTTTTGTCTTTATTGTAATTATACTAGGAATTGTGCCCGACTTCTTCAGGGATTTGGTTTCGCCCGTCGTGTTTTCTCAGTTTTCGCTCATTGTGACCTGAATGTTGACTGCGACGAGCAATTTTTCTTTCTGTAATATTCCCCTTATCCTTCTATCCTCTCCCTCCCCCGTTCCTGCCATCATCTCGCTGCCCTCTTCCTCAGCGTCCACCTCCTCCTGCCTCTCCTCCTTTTACAAGATTTTGTAAAAACAGAATCGGTCTCCATTGCAAACAACCCCCAAAATACTTAATGTTTAGTTAACCCTTAACGGTAACAGACGCACTGTATCCCCTCCTAATGTCTGCGGTTGTTATATCATTAGAATGCCAATAGCAGGGCTAACAGACGCACTGCCCGACACACGCCATTCCCCGTTCAGGCCCTCCCACTGCCAGATTATCGGTTTAGCTAGAGCCATCCGTGTCGTGGAAAAATAACTGTCCTTCGTGCATAACGTTATTTAAGACTTGCCGGTGAGATGACCGCGCAGAGAAAATTCTTAGCTGAGGCAACAATTTACCAATTTCAACTTTTCCTGGCAAAAAACAGCAGTTTCAACTTCTGGTCGAAGAATTGACATGTCTGCCCGTTTTCATTGTAGGGGTTGCTGCTTCGGTTGTAGTACTTGTCGTTTTGCTTTGGGAGTTGTTGTCGTTTCTGCTGTGAGACTTTGCCTTATAATAGATACTAGATGTAAACCCGTGCTACGCACGGGTGTTGTAATGATTCCGTGATGTTTCCATCACGGGGTTGGTTTGGTGCAGTTCTTTATATGTAAGTGGCAGTAA
Source organism: Lithobius niger (assembly GCA_023313725.1). Classification (NCBI taxonomy): domain Eukaryota; kingdom Metazoa; phylum Arthropoda; class Chilopoda; order Lithobiomorpha; family Lithobiidae; genus Lithobius; species Lithobius niger. The sequence continues at coordinate 62,878 of JAHWFP010185681.1, read as the reverse complement.
AGTGATTGCTTGTGTTCAGAGCGAGGGGGATGCGAAGGGTGCAAGGCATCCAGGCCCAGAAGGCAAGGGCGCCCAAAATTCAAAGCAGATGGCCGAATGTTTTTACATAAAACTTGTGTCCTACGTTTTGTGGGTGTGCCTTCATAATTGAGGCACTCCCTTTAGTTGTACTTGCTGGCCACCACAGCCACTTCTGTAACCTGATGTGTGGCCTGTATGTTTAATAAAGGCTGTAAAGGTCAGTGTTGGCAGGAAGCCAATGCTCACTATTATGCCACTCAACCCCCTGTTATCATTGTACCCACACCAAGGGTAATATGGATTACCCTTGCCCACACTCACTGGGAAGGGGGTTCATACCCCCGCATCGGGAGTTAGCTAGGAGCTTGATAACTTAGGCTAACATAGCAAAAACCACTATAAAATAGGCCACAATCATGAACCCAAAATTCTTTAGTTTTGGGTGCCTATATTTTACTCTTGCACCCCTTCCTTTGAAAAATGCTAGCTGCAGCACTGATTATGTTGGCGTTGCCATGTGTTGTGATTTATTGACATTTGACTTGAGTGTTGCTGGCACTGCTGCTGTTCTTGTGCAGTACAGTACAAATGAAGTAGCCAGCACAAACGAAGTGGTCATACGTTTTTTAGCAGGGAAGCATACAATTTGCCCCCACTCAGAGAATATATTTATTTACGCCAGTCAACATTAATTTTCAATTACCAAGCACAACTGGAGGGGGGTGGAGAGAGTAGTAAGGAGACAGATACAACCGAAAAAAAGTTGAGAAAAGGAAAATGAATGAATGGTCTTTTTTTTGGGGGAGGGGGGAGCGGAATGAAGAACCTTTTTCTGATACAGGATAGGGAAAATGCGGAGGGATATGTTGATGACAGACCGCAGACATCGGCATATTCTTCGTTAGCGCATATTGGGAGCTACTAAATTTGTAACGTCACACGCCAAACGGGGTATAAGTAAATAAAAAAAGAACTGATTGGCTATAAAAATCTGGCCGTCGGACTGATTTACTGCCAAACGGGGAAAAGGGCAGAAAGGAATAATAAAAAGTCATCAGTCGTCTCTCTCATTAACGTAGGGGCCGAGCTGGGGGCAAAATGGAAATAAACACCTTTGCTTCTATTAAGCCTTAAAGAACAAAAATACCTATGTTAAGCCATGGGAACAGCTACGTTTTATAAGGCCTGGCAAAAAGTGAATAAAAGGAAAACCCATGTGTTGATGATTAAAAAAAAAAATCTTTTGGCTTCGCATCGCTTGCACTTGCACTATGCAACCAACGCGTGAGTACTGAGTAGTGATGATGTCATTACGAATTACAAACTTTATTCAGATTACAAAATGTTACAGAACATAACCATGACATAACACTATGCAGTTATAACCATGACCATAACGCTATGCAGTTAGGCTACCACGTTGATCACTTAAGTCATTTGAAATAGCCAAGCATTTTTTTTGCTAAAACACCGAGCAGTTTCGTACTCAAAATCCCGATTGCTTCTTTTTAAACTTAAAAATTAGATGCTGTCTTTTGTTTACAACACAACTGCTAACAAATCCGTACAGCTTGAACTGACTTGTTGTAAATATTAACTGTAGGCGTCGAACGATAGCTGCCGTAGATGCTGGGACAACGGTTCGTGCTACATTCACGCAAATATAGCCCACTACATCCCGGTAGTGCATATTGCTTCGTTCGCTTGCGTTGACTATCAAGAGATGGCGCGACGATTGTTTATCCTGTTGGTACTTGCGGCCGTCGTGTGGCCGTCTCGTTGCGTCCATCTGACGCGACAACTCGATTTTATTAATAAAGATATTTTGTTTACATTTTTCTTTATGTAGGGTGACCAACATGGCGAGCTTTAGTTCTCAGAGAGTGCGGGTACATAATGTGCGGCTAAGCTTTTACCCAGGGCATAAGATTTTTCATTTTATAGATGGGCTTTTGATAGGCAGACTAATTTACGTTCTGGGCAAAGTAACACTAAAATCAGGAACTTAAAAGGGCTTTGTTGCTGTCGGCCTTTCAATGTACATAATTTAGGAGACTGTTGCAAGCTGTATGTTTTGGTTTGGCTTTCCTCTGAAAGCCGGCAATTTGAAGCCAATTACTTGGTTATAAAAGCCAGGCTAATCGCCAGGTTGGCTGAATGGAGGGTTAGCCTTATCAGTTTTCGACCCTCTTATTCCGCTGGGAGCTTGCATAAGGCGCAAAGAATTAATCCAAGAACGACGCGCCTATGTTTCTCTTGGTCCCCGGCGGAGCGCTTGCCTTTTAGAACGTGTGTTGCGCATTAAAATTTCATGGGCCAAGCACAGATGCGTTAGATTAGGCTAAATAGTAGGCTCATCTTGCCCTAAATTGGCAACGAACTCCATTTGAGCAGCGTTACGTCATTTTTTTTTTTTTAATGTTTTATTTAGTTGCTCAGCTGTATTCAACAGCAAAACTAAAAGAAACACGGACGTGTCATTTTTGTCAGCATGAGCTTCGCAAATTTTAGGTTATGTTCGAACCTAACCGTGAATGTATATGATGTAAGTGATGATATTTCATTATTAGGACTTCTAGTTTAAACACAATGAAATATTTACCACTATACCCCTAAAAAAAAATTACATTGTGCCGATTAATAATATTGTGAGTTTTGAACTTGGCGTACGAAATAAAAAATTGCAAGATACAAGGATTATACTATGAATGTATTCCCCGGATACAAGATGCTTTTCTAATGACCGGAATGGTGCAAGCAAGAAAATGGACTCTGTATTTCGTATCGTACACTTAATGTAGATCAGAAATTCGTTCCTAACTAATTTAGAACATTTTAGGACCTTGTGACTGCATGAAAGCTAGTTCAGATATGCTCCTTCATTGAAATAGGTAAATTTTTGCCATTTCGGTGTTTTTTAATAAATTTACAGTGTTTTGTTGCGCGTTGTTATTTTAAACTATCGCCTTAACATGCTTCAAAGTACAATATTCAAGACCAGCAAAACTTACATTATAGATTCTCACTTACACCAGTCCCACTTCATGAACAACGTAAGAATGGTGATTTTTTGCTCCAACGAAACACGTTCATCGTTTCCTGTCGAATGGTATTGGTTTAAAAACAATTAAAAAATTATCTATCATTCGGCCGATTTGCTGGTCTATATTTCTGGCCGAAAATTAATTCATATCGATAACTACTAACAAAATTCACGGACTACAATTCACGGTTGACATTCCCGTCCGGAAATAGTTTTACTGCTAAAGTGGATATTTGGATTGTGTTGTGATCTTCGTTACGTTCCTCTCACACAATAAAAAAATATCTTTACCGTAGAAAGAAATTTGTAACGACATCCACAATCCAAATTCTTTCCTCTCAATCCTGACAAGAAAAATTGGTTAAATTTTTTCAACCAAAATAACAAAAATCCAGCCCAAGCCCTGAGGGGTGTTGACAAAATGGCCCACAATGTCACGTCGAAATGTTTGAAATCACATATATCTTGTGTAGTTTTTCTTGTATCTTTTTCTAGCGTATATCAAGAATGGTCGATATAACAACCGACATTTTTTACGTTGACAATAAACGTGCTGCACGTTTGCAACGTTGACAATAAACGTGCTTCCTTGAAAAGCTGGGTTCCTTTTACTAATTCTTTACCTGCAATGGACTTCATTAAATTGTATGAATAATGTTATAGCGTATAGTGATCCGGAGATTTTTGGTCCGAATGGCGATGGCCCATTTCGTCCTTTCCCATTTCATTCTCTACTCAAAGTCATACCGATTCTTCTTCAAGGGAACGACGGGTGTTGTATTTCACCCCCTCCAACAAACGGCGGATTTGTCGAAATGTACATCGCAGTGGAAATTTACTTACTAGTTCCGAAGGAAACCACACTTGCAAATCTAACTTAGGTTAGATTTTTAGGTTTGGTTTCGTTTGACTTGGCAAGTTTACTACGTACGGTTAGATTTGCTGTGGTTTGGTTAGGTTAGATTAGGAAATTGAAGTAAGTGCAACATTTCTTCTGTAAATAATATCTTCAGTTCAGTTCATTTTAACGACAAAGTAAATAGCATTACTGTAAAATTTATACTGGCCATGTAGAATTTGTTATCAAAACCTTGCGTTGGGGAATAGACGGTGAAAGAATGAAGTGCACAAATTATTCCCCTTCTCCACCTGAATTTCTTTGCACATTCTTTCTTCGGGGTGGGGGAAGGTTCATGGATTCATATTTCCAGCAGATGGCTTGGCATGAAACAGTCCCTTTTGAACAAACCTCCAGGCAACACGTCCTTTTTTGTTTTCCTGCCTGCTTCCAGAGTAAGCTTCTTATTTTGCAGACTTTTTTTTACAGGGTGTGAGGATGGGCTCGTCTTCTAAGAAAGTACGAGTGAGCAGTAATGTTGCCGAAAAAATTCTATCAACGGCGATATGTGTCCTTATTACCGCATTTATACGTTAAAGGGGTACAATCATGCTGGTCGAGGACATACTTGTGCACAACTTGTGGTTTTGGTTTTCATTTGAAGAGTTCTAGTTCATGCCTTCATCGAGTGGTGGGTATAAAGGGAACGGATAAAACCATTGGTCTTAGTATCACTCATGGCTGCTAAGTACGATGTGGTGGTGTCCGAGTTACAGTGCAAGAAATGCAAAGTTGTGCATTTCTAGTAAGAAGAGATATAAAATCATCTTCTGGAGCCTTGCATGGATTTCGGAGGGTTCGAATTTCACCAAGCTTGGAGAAGGATTTTGTACTATAAACTGCTGATTTTGTTGGAACGATACACGGACAGATATTGGTATGTTTTAGAGCAATGCCGACGATGGATATACATTCTATTCGAGAAGGCGACGAATAAGATGGAAAATATGAAAGCATGTTTCAATTTCAGCTTAATCATGGTTCCAACTTAACCATTCCAATTCTAACTTAATTCTCTTGGAAATGTCGAACAAGATTCTGAACAGATTGCCATGCAAGGAAGTGGATTGAAGCACTTCGTATGTACTAAATTATGCATTGGAATATACGTTCTGTTTGACAGAAAAGGTTATATGCCACTCCCCATTAATCTTAAATTAGATCAGTGTGTGTACTGTGTAGTCTAGACAATAAATGTATTATGTGGCCTGTGTTGGCTAGCATACACCGCAATTCCTTCTTCACAACACGATTACGATACAAAGCATTACCTGCCTCGTGCGGATGAGTTAGATATTGGCATGCCGGATAAATAACCGATTCTTTGGTCCCAGATTGTGGCATTCGAGAAAACCAACAACTTTCTGTAACTTTTGGATTTCGAGGATGAAGAATCTTGCGTTTTTCGCGTGTTGTTGTTAGTTGAAAGTAAGCATAACGTTAACGTGCTTCTTCTCATGGACACTACATGACAATAACAGATTTCAAAAAATTCATAGTGAGTTTCAACCCAACAGGCATTTGAAGTATTTTTAGAGACGTTGCCTACACTGCTTTTGAAATCATTCAGGCATGAAAGCGATCACCAACGACGTTATCAGGTTTAAGAATTTCAAGAACGAACTCAGAAGGTTGTGCATAGCCTATGTGAACTTTGAATCATTGTTATATTTAGTCTCTGGTTGTAATGAAAACAATGCACACATAGGTGTTAATCACATACACCAAGCTTGCAGTTTTGCCTACGTGTTTGTGGACAATTTTGGTGTGGCACTTCGACTCTATAATAGAGGAGCAGAAATGATCGAGGCTTTCGTGAATTCGCGCAAACAAATGATGAAATATTTCACCAAGCAGCAGTAGTAAGACAACTGCTGTGTACCATCTTTGCAAACACTGTGCATACACCACCAGAAGAAAACTTTAACAGCTTTACTCGAGTGAGGCACCACGACCAATCACTGGTGAATTTAGAAACGCTGTGCACAGGTGTAAGTTTGCTTACACTTGGAACAAGAACTTGGCGATTGTTACGCAGAATTGCGAAAAACGTGATAGCCATTTTGTAATGAAGGCTTTGAATTCTTTTAAACATGGCGCAGCCCTGCATAACATGAGGATTATTACTAAAAACAAATAAAGTGACACGAAATTGAAATAATGATAATGAGTGACACGAAATTAAAATATTGGAAAAATGGCCACTCAAGCTATAGTTGGTCTGAATGGTTCGCCCCTTCAAAGGAGTGATATCAACACACCAAAACATTTGCCAACTTAATCTCACCGCTTAATAGTTAGAAGGTTAAATGAAAATTAGAATAGTGCTACTTTCGGTGTATTATTCAGTGCTATTAAGTTGGCGAATATTTTGGTGTGTTGATATCACTCCGTTGAAGGGCCGAACCTTTCGGAAGTTGGTGACCCCTTTTACCAGTTTTGGTTTTTGATATGATATCAGTACTTTTTTAAAATTGAGTAATAGACTGAACTGCACTACCGTGCAGATGAGTAATAAAGTGCCACGTCAACAAAAAACTAGTTTTCAACACTTTGCTGCTACCTTTTGCATAGAGGCCGAACTATTCTCAACTTAGTCACCTCTTTATAGGTTTTTGGTTTGGGTTTTAATTTTGTTGTAATTTGTTTTATTTCGTTAGTTTTGGTGTGTTGATATCACTCCTTTGAAGGGCCGAACCACTCTCAACTTGGTGGTAATTTCTTTGGCAACGTTGTTTAGGTTTATCGTGCTACACTAGTGTGTGTCTAGGCACGCACGTCAGTATACACGTTGTCATTGTCCGAACTCTGGCTATCCAATGAGAGACGATGGCGACAATACTAACAATGGTTATAACAATATTTTCGTTCTTACGCGCCATCCCACGCCATCCTCGTTCATCCTTAGAGGCTCCAAACCATGAAAGGTAGGCAGTTCGTATCGTAACGGTAAACATTTCCACAGAATGTTTGGTTAATGCCGTGGTTGTTGCACTGTTGTGTATGAGATCGATTTGGGAGTTGCTCGTCTCCTTGCCCTCCCTTTAATTAATATTGTCGAACAACATATCCTATTGTTTTGGCAGTTAAGGCACTCTTCCTGTTTAGTCGATCGGAATTATAAAAAGCAGCTACTTTACCTGAGTCTATTATTACTCGTCTTAATGAATTTTGTTTAACTGTTTTTATCTCCGTGGCAGTTCTGTATTCTCTCAGGCAGAGTCGGCAATAATGTAGATATTCATTCAGTGCAAACTATCCCTATGAGTTTTTTTTTTTGGCTGTAGCTTTCCAACATACTTTAATAGAAATGACCAAATTGTGATTGTGAAGCTTTTCTCGTATTTTGACGTGGCTCTGTTGTAGAGAGCAGTGGTAGTGTTGAAGGAGAAGTAGCGACACTAACTTGGCCGCTTCAGCTTTTAATTTTTCTAGTGTACGTCGTTGTTATAAGCCATCTATAGTTGCGTTTTTGTGCTGCAATATCCATCGCATTGACTAATGCTTGTTTGTAGGTTTGTTGGCTGATATATTTGTAAAACGTTACGCACGTCATCATTTGCACTTTGCCAGAAGCATTTTCTTTTCCCTTTACAACTCTTTCTTGCTCTTCTTGATTCGTTGAGGTCAACCACCAAAAGCATTAAAGCCAAGTAATCTAAACATGCTGCAGAGGATTCGGTCGCTTCGTTTAGACGTTGCATTAGCGCATAAAAGTCCTGTAAGGCAACCTCCTTAGTGCTGCACCCATAACGTTGCAAAAGAGCGCGCTTAAAAAATTGTAATCAACTGCTGTATTAAGTTCAGAGCGATCGGAAACAGGAATGCACAAAGCCTCGTCTAATCTATCTATTGCTGCTATAATTAGTCCTACATCACTAATACAAAATTCTATTTGTAACATTATCAACTTACATGAAAATTACTTATACTGCTAATTCAGATGTAGCACTAAATTTCGTAATATGTTTCTTTGTATCTTTCAACTTTTTGGTTGTTCAGATTTTGGTTGTAACTTTTAGTTGAATTTTCCAATTGCTGCATGTGAACATAGACATCATTGTTGCCAGTACTTTCTATAGCCCGTCTGTGGCTTGTTATTGTATTTTTTTTTTAATTATGGTATGTGGCTTCGGGCTACGGCCCCTATAAATAAATTCCAAGTCCAAGTCTGGCCCATTATTGTTATATATAACGTTTGAACTCTCAGTTGAAACAGTATTGTAGGTGGCTCTGTGGGTATATTTACATTAGCACTATTAGCACCACCTCCTATGTTTTGTACTGGTTTCCGTTGTTTTCTTTAGTGGTGTTAATTCCTCGTTCTCTGCATGTTTGATATTCGAACAACGTCTCTATCTTCAATACTTATGAAGATAGTGTTTCGATGATCTTGAAAAGTGTATTCAGTGTCAGTTTCAGTTGCATGACTTCCTCCATACATTTCTAACTTGAAGTGACAAAACCATAATATATGACCTATCTGCAACGCTCATACATGGTTATGGGAATTCCGTATATGGTTTATGGGAATTCTTCCACAGCTTCTATTTGTTACTTGGCTCAGTTTCCCAATTAATGCAGGATCGGTCAGAAGTTACCTTGAATGGCTCCCTCCTTCCAGTCTGCTCCCGATGCACCCATTTTGAAATCAACTACTAACCCAAGAAGTTAGCCTTTGAACGTTGCTACTGGGTCGATTTCCACTAGGAGTAGAATTCACCCAAAGGTTCCGAAAGCTATACCAGAGGTCGAGTTCCGTGGGAGTCAAAATGGTCATGATGATTTTGAGTACAGGGGAAACGCTGGAGGCCTAGTTATCTGGTCTTTCAAGTTTCGACTTTTTATCAACCCCTTCCATTAAGGTTACGATGGTTATCATCAGAATAGTGTATCTAAATGAAGAGGGGGGGGAGATGAGGCTTAATGGCGCGTCGACAGCTTGGTCATTAGCGCCAACCTCAGTCACAGTGCAGTGGAGTGCAGTGCAGTGCAGTGCAGTGCAATGCAGTGCAGTGCAGTGCAGTGCAATGCAGTGAAGAGGTGTGACACGGATGGGTGGTGGTGGGAAACATGACCGTTTTTATCATGACTCACCATTTTTCTATTTTTCACTCCTAAACCAGATGCTGAATGGAGTCGGTTTGCAAAGACTAAGTGTCAGAATTTTCGCCCTAAAAACTTTGACACAAATGTGCAACTAACACTTTATTAGACAGGTCAGAGTGTAGTTCTAGTCTAGTCGTTCAGCCTTAAATCAACTCGTAGCAATTTCATTTAAATCGATTCATGCGTAGACTGGCAGAACAAAAGGTCAAGACGTCCGAGTTAGAACTGAACCTTTTTTGATTCGCTCATTCGGTCAAAAATGTGAAAATCACGTGATATGGTCTAACATTAGAGTATATTAAATCAGAGTTCTTCACACATTGTTCTTCAGGTATTCCAAGTTAAAGACAACTTACAGACAAATTCAACCAAAACACTAACTGTAAAAGATTTCATGGCTATTCTTTATTGTTTACTGTTCGTACCATTGAACCATTGTATTGAACCATTGTATTGTTCATACTGCAATGAACACAGCAGTCTCACCCCTCTTTCACCCCAACCCCCTGTCTGTCCCAGAAAAAGTGGATGGATGAAAAGATTTCTCATGCAGATGGGATCAAAAATAGAAAATTGGTGAACACTCGGAGCACCTCAGATTCAATAGAGGCGCGCGGTCCAATAGGTGGGGAAAACCAGAAATAAATTGGCTGCTAAGGCCTGGATATCTGGCCCAAAATCTAATTCCGATTCAGGAGCGAAGGGAAGACAATCTCTTGTTCCATGCGAACAAGATTTTAAAAAATAGAAAAAGGGAAAAAGGCTTCGCCAGGAGAGAGAAACGATGAGGACCAGGCCAATCATTAAAAATAGCTTAGCGATTAGGATTTGTGGAGGAAGCAATTAATTGGTGCGCAGGTAGGAGAAGCTTAAAAAAATAGATAAATTGATAGGTAGTGTGGACATTTTACAATTGAACCATACTAAATCACTCCCAGGCAAAACACTCCCAAATCACTCCCAGGCATGCATAACATGGAGTACTCCCAGCGTCTTAAAATCCTCGAACTGGACTCCCTTGAGTGTCGACGCCTTAAGGCGGACCTTTTCTTGACTTACAAGATTTTGCACTATATGCTCCCTATCGACCTTCCATTATTCGAACTAAGTTCTGTTGCTAAGACCAGGGGAAATTATCTTAAGTTAGTTCTTCCAAGATTTCACACCAACACGCGAAAATCTTTTTTCGCCCTGCGAGTTATACCTGCATGGAATTCCCTAAGTGACGAGACTGTCTCTGCCCCATCACTTCTTTCATTCAAAAATAAATTAACCAAGTGCAATCTCAGCCACGTTCTCCTTCGCCCCGAACATTGCCCTGCTTTTCCTTAAGCCACCACCTGCATCCTCACCTTTTAAAACTCCATTCTCATCCTCCCTTTTTAATTTCGTTTCCCCATAAGCAGTCTCCAACGAGCCCCTGCTTTCCCCTTTCGCCCTTATACGAGCCATTATATGTTTATTATTATTATATTAAGATTGACAATTGGTTAGGCCAAGTTTTAACTGCGATGCATTTTTATTATTTTTATTTTTATATTTTAGACACTTTGACAATGAAACCCGACTTTTCCCCTCACTTGTCCCTCACGTTTGGCGATGCCATCGGGGATCATTGTGTCCCTTGTAGGTCTAACCTTGGTGGTAAGGCATTCGTGACCCCAACCCAATACCAACTACCATACCTCTACAGCCAGGCTACATCTTCGTTTTAAACTTTTAAAATCTTCAACTTTTGTAATTTATATTTTTTGTTTTAACTTCGGATGGCAGTTAGTGACCACCAGGTCCTTGCCATTCCGGTTGCGTTTGCAACAAACTTATTATTATTAATTTAAGAACATTATTACCCATGGCCTCTTTTAAAACTCGTAAACATGAAAACAAGTTGAAATAGATTGCACGAGAAATTGGCCCTCTGCTCGCCATTCATTTTGACCCCTACGTATGATGCTTTCCCAGTATAGGCCATGAAATGAAAGATTAAAAATACTTTATTGATTGATAAAAACAAACGAAGCCCCACGCATTCAACGCGTAAAAACAAGGAACCTTAAATGGTGCTTTACCTTTTTTTTATCAATAACTATATAAAGCTGGAAAGAAGTCTCACAGCATCTGGCATTCTCACGTGTAGTCAAACATCCAAGTGCTAATTGGTCCTGATTAACTTCAATGACTAGATGACAATGGACGTTGTTTCCAAAAACAAAGACTGAGGCTGCTCATAAGGTCCTCTCCTACGTTGCTCCTAAAGTGTATAACCAGGTTCCTTTTGCCATTCGCAACGAAACGAACAATCGTAAATTTAGCAAAGAGCTTCGTTCATGGTTACTAACTAAGGACGAAGTTGAAAGTCTTACTAGTACCATGAAATAGAATTTGTTTTTATTTTAGTGCATTGAAACAGCAATTTGTTTATTTTATTTACACATTGTCACTTCTATTGGGTCTGTTTTCGTATTGCATCTTTTTTATATATACTTTTTTTCGCTGTATATATTTTAATACTTATGGTTATACAATTTGATTTGTTATTGCCCCGCGCTCGAGTTCATTCTCAAGCGGGACCTTTGTTCTTGTGGATTGCTGTAAACTTGTATAATAGTTTCACCCATAACCTTTTGTAGAGCGTTTTGACCACTTGGAGCAATAAACTTCACTTCATTTCACTTCACGTCATCACCACGGATGTTGTGATGGTAAAGTCATTTAAACCACAAGTTCCGTAACGTCTGTTTATTTGTTACTAATTAGACAACATTGTCTTTAACTTAATCAGTAATTTATTTGTTTAATCACGAAGGGAAACGAAGCTACAGATAAGAAAATGAGTAAATAGTGGTTACACCAAAAACCGGTGTGAGCACACTGGCATTTAATTTAATTCTGTAAATTTTCTCAGTAGTGAAGCCACTGGAGTGGAAGTTTTAAAGTCTGTAATTCTAACCAAACGACGAAAAAAAAAGCTGGGATATTGAAATTATTTTCAAAGTTAACAAATATATAATTTAGCGTTAGTTTTCCAAAGTTCAAAGTGAAGAATTAAGTGTAAGGTATATCAGTACTGTAAGAATACGACTCATTTCACCGAAATTAGCATGCACAGGAAAAAGTAACAGAAAAAAAAATTCGGGTTCACGGTGGATTTTAACAAAACTGCTCGCCAGGATAAATCATGGCTCGAATTGCAGGACGGAAATAGAAATGGACTCTTTCAGTGATTAAATAAATACATTCGGATTACGAATACATGATGAAAGACTTGATCATAGTTACAATTTTAAAAAGTTCATTTTAAAAATATTCAGTTAAAATTTACGAAGTCTATACATTAAACCAAAAAAATAAACTTATTGAAAAAAAAAACAGAAGTGACGCGTCAGCCGTACTCAGTAAATCATGGTGCAATGCCACAGGTGCAAAGCCAAAGTGATTTACTGTTTATATAACATCCTCATTAACATAGGGATCTAACTAAAAGTTTAGCAGTTATAAGTTAAACAAATTAAACATTCCTCCCCTTCCTGCAAATTCTTCAAATTGCAGCTTTCCAGCTTTAAAATGAAAAATGTACACAATAAGAAGACATAAAGTCTTTTGAACAATAAAAAATATAACAAAATAAAAATCATATAGGTATAACACTATAAAATAATGAGTAAATCTTAGTCTAATATGATTTAAAAAAATAAAATAAATAAAATAAACTAAAATAAATTAAAATAAAACGGTAAAATCAAAAAATAAACCAAGACATGAAATCAAGAAAAAAACGAAAAGAAAAATGTTAGTAGTACGAAAGAGAAGAATTATTTATCACTTTTTTAAAAATAGTCTTTCGAAAGCGATACTTACTACCCTTACAAAGAAATACTGCAGCTTTTCCCATGAAAACTGCACTACCTACAAATTTACTGCAGTGAAATAGGTGGTATATTTACGTAATAATGCTGGATGCCGGCTGAGCTGATAAGAAAAGAGGCGATAAGAAAAAACAGTAAAAGGCCGTACAATCACTTCCCCCTCCTCACGCCCGCATTGCAAGTGGACTCTCCCATTCTACCGGCCCCGTGAAAGAGCAGCCAGGTGGGAGTGGTCGATCAAGACCGGGCACGTACGTCGGCGAACAAGTTCAATTTGAAAAATGCCGGAAAGAGTGCCAGGAAAATGTGTCGGGAAAAGTGTGTCCATAAACTTAATTCATGGCCAGCCCCGTGCATAGCACGGGCTTCCTCTAGTGAGTTAATAATCATCTGAGTAAAACTAATAGGAAATGCTGAGCAGAGATAAGTTGCATTTCATATAAACTGTCGTTCCGTAAAGCGTAATTTTTTATTTACTCAGTTTCAAAAATTGCAAGGATAGAGACAGTTCTATTATTTTTAGGCGATTTAATTCAAATCCGTGATATTTGACCGCAGTAACGACGAGTTGCTGATTTCAGTCCTGTTAAAACAGCTGAAGGATTGATGTGACTATGTGACGAGTGACCGAGTGATGTGACCATGTGACAAGTGACCGAGTGATGTGACCATGATTTGCAAAACTGTACGTGAAAATCGTATTTGACGATCTGTTTTTAAAAATGTGAATAACATCGTAACTCAACTCCATAACAGGGAGAATTTTTGTCATCTTGACCAAAAGTAAGCTATGTTCGTTAAAAGGTCTCTGCAATATTGATCTATTTTTTTTGTAACTTTAAGCAACAGAATTTGTTTCTTTTACAAGTGTTCATTCAAGTAAAAATGCAATAATTCAGATGTGGATGTTAATCGCACCTACTCATAGTTCGAAAGTTAAATGAAAACTAGAAGATTGCTACTAGCCGTAGAAATCTTCAAGTTTTCATTTTAACGTCCAAAGTATTATTCGGTGCGATTCACTTGGCTAATAGGAATAACCTTGGCGGTCTTTCCTTGGTTGAATGATATCACTAGTTTCAAAGACCGACCCTTTTTGGTGACCTGGCGGCTTCTGTTATACCAGTTTTGCCTTTGGGTGGATCTTTTCTTCCGCAACTTTCTTTTTAATCCACATCTGAATTATTGCATTTTAACTTGAATGAACACTTGTAAAAGAAACAAAAAAAAAAGATCAATGAGTGGAATTTTTTGGACCATTTAAGATCGCCATCTTGTATTTGCAAAAAGGTCTAATGGGACTTTGATGAAGGAAACTTATTTCTTAACCAGTTTGTTTTCAATCTAATGAAAGGTTTAGAAGTTACTTGATACATTTTTTTGGACAACGATATCAGCCGCCATCTTGGATCTTCACAAAGCCTGAAAAGACATTTTTTTGTATGCATTTTTACATTCGTAATCGTTTTGTTTAATCTAATTAACAGAACGATTTGTAAGCCAAACACATTTTGTAGACTATCATTTTAGAATTTCATTAAATGGTATAAAATTAAGTAAATATTCTATTCAGTCGTATTTCAAAGAATATTTTTACCAAATTTCATTATACCGCTTCAAGCTTTTGGTTTTAAATGCCGGAAACCGATCTTTGAACGCCATTTTGAAACGTCCTCTTGTATTTTCACAAAAGTAGAATAGGACCTTGCTTGATAAATGATATTCTGAACATTCGTAACCTATTTGTATTTGATCTGATTAACGATTTACAAGCCAAAACAGTTTTTAGACGCCATTTTGGTCTGCCATTTTGAAATTTAACGTTACTTTAATAGGACTTTTTTTTTACAGAAAATTAATTACGGATATTATCTGCAACCAGTTTATGTTCAATCTGATGGAGGTTTGAAAGTTACCGACGTAAAAATAGTATTTTGGACGCCATTTTGGGTTTTTACCTTAGTTTAAGGACTATTTATCAAATTTCGTTCGAATCGGTTGATTCAGTTTGAAATTATCAAGTTAAAATAGGACGAAATATTTTCTGCAATAATCTTAAGCTACCATTTAGGATTTGTATTAATTAGTATTTGGTGCCAAAGGATTAGCCTTTGATACTGCCCTGTATTCTGCCTGGGGTCTGGCGTTGGTGTTGTTTGGCGTCGACACGAGATGTCACCAAATGCTTCGTTGTGCCACACTGTTCTCCTATGGATTAGCGCAAGCGAAATAGCCCATCGCCTATTGGTTCAGCACAAGCAAAATGTATATATTTATAGTTGTTTCTTGAAGTGTAGAAACTAATAGCAAGTACAACTGTACGTTTACCCCATAACAAAGTAACAAAATAAATTATTAGGTAGGTCCTTGCAGAGAAGACCTCACTCGCCTCAACTGCAAACAAAAACTTACTGACCGA
The DNA here is from genome assembly GCA_023313725.1 of Lithobius niger. Classification (NCBI taxonomy): domain Eukaryota; kingdom Metazoa; phylum Arthropoda; class Chilopoda; order Lithobiomorpha; family Lithobiidae; genus Lithobius; species Lithobius niger. The sequence continues at coordinate 47,522 of JAHWFP010185681.1, read as the reverse complement.
CGACAGAGAGATTGAGCACGCAAAACCGTAAAGTTAAAACGGGACCTCGATCGCTTCGCTCACTCGGCCAATTAGTACTTACAAATAAACTTGACTTGCGTTTTACTGAAGTCTTTCTTAGATGTCATGTGTCGTCCAACCAAATTAAGTGTTTCAATTTGCAATTCGTAGGCCACAATTTATATGATTAAAGTACAATCCGAAGCACTATAAAGTTGTTTCTTGATGTTTTTAACATTGCTCAGCCTAACTCATTGTCTGTTGTTTACCTAAAAAGAGTTTAAAAAAAAATAGCATTCGCTACAAATAAAAACAGACAGTAGGTAGTGGGCGTGACGTATAAATGCATCAAAACAAGCAATGGGTGACCTCCCCATACGAGAAATACGCACTACAAAATTTTGCCTACATTACGTGTTTTTATTTATTTTTTGTTATTTTCCAAAAGGAATTTAACAATAGTAAATATGATATTTTTGTAACAATAAAATAGTGCACAAAAGAACGAATCAACATTAACAAGCCAAAAACGAGACAGATAGCAAAAAGATAGCATCCAAACAACACATCCAAAAAATAGAAAAAAAGAATAGGCTGGGAAAAATCATCACACCAAGCTTAGTCATCATAGTAGTATCTTAGATCATCTGTAATATAACTATCGAGTGCATTTTTGAATGAACAAACTTGGGTATGAGCAACAACAGTTTCTGGAAGAAAGTTCCATAACACGATTAGTCTATTAGTAAAAGCATTTTTAACAGCATTGAGATGGGGGCATGTAATTCTTAACTTGTAGGGAGATCCCCTCGCATGGTAAATTGAACTATGGCTTTCAAAGAAACTATCTGAAAAACCAGGTGCTAAACCTTCAATAATCGTAAACATCATAATTAGTCCATACCATCATAATTAGTCTCCAAGTGAAAGATGGCAACTTACGGACCCTTGGTCTTTCGGCATAAAACAGTTGCCCCAGATTTGGAATTCGTTTAATAACTCTTCTTTGTACATTTTCAATAGTTGTTTTTTTTTTAATTTGATAAATAAGGGTTCCCAGAATGGGACCTCATATTCCAGAATAGGCCTAATTAGTGTCTTAAAGAGCACCAGGTACCAGCTATACATCGACTAACAATAGTATGATTACGCATATACAAAACAGAGTCTGTCTTGGCAGGAATCGTATTGGCATGTAACTAAAAATTCAGTTGCTTATCAATAACAATACCTAAATCTGTTATATTAGTAGAAGAGGAACGAGGTGTATGGCCTAGGACATAATCGTTCCACGAGTTAGCAAACCCAATGTGTACAATGCGAACTTTACCGCATTAATATGCAGTTGCCAAGTCTGACTCCAGTCAAGTGCCTATGAAACAAAGTTTTGAGCCATGATACAGTCATTCGAATTATTAAGATTAAGTATCTCCTGCGAATTTGGCTACAGGCAAGTCCTCAGATTTACAAAAATCTTGAATAAACATAGAAAATAGTAGAGCCCAAGGACTGAACCTTGCGGGACCCCAACTCGTCAGTTAACCCAAAAGATTGAAAATTGTTGAGAACAACGGAAATTAATATTAACAACCTAATGCTTTTTCCAGGTCAAAAAAAGACAAATCAGTAGGGGTCCCCAAGGTCGTAAGAATTGTAGACCTTAGTGTAAAAATTAATAAGGTTGGTGAGAGTGGAGTGACCAACTCTAAAACCATGCTGTATAACTTCAACTTGTCTCTAAGAAATCAGTAATTAAAGCACTGCAAAATTCGTTCAAAGACTTTAGAAAAAAGGGCAGTTAAACTGATCGGTCTATAATTAAGAAGCTCAAGCCGGTATCCTTTTTTAACGACTGGCGTGATTAAGGTCTTTTCCCACAATGGTGGTACAAAACACTTTTGTAGAAGAGACAAGTCAAAATCGGTAAAAATAATGTGCTTAATTTTATGAATAAACTAGCATCGTACCCGGCTTCGCCCGGGGATTTGTTTGACCCCGTGCATGATTCCCAGTATTTGCTCGATGCTGTCTGATCGTTCACTGCAACAGTCAATTTTTCTTTGTGTAACACTCCCCCTTTCCGTCAATCCGCTCCCTCCGCAAAGCAATATCGTAATGAAATAGTGGGTGTAACATAAGCACTGCCCCACCAACAGGCATTTTCCGTTCAGACCCCTCCCCCACTCCCATTAGCGTGCGAAAAATAACTGTACTTCGTACATTTTTTAATTAATTTCTTTGAGCCTTAAGTCAGCCGAAGCAACTTAATGCTTGTGTGGCTGAACCGGCTCAATTTTGAACATTACCAGACTTTGAGAGAAGAAGAAATATCTGGTAAAGGGAGGTGCCAACCCGGGGATTCGATCCGGGAAACCTCCGATCATCGTAGGGGCCGAAAGATTGTCCAGAATTTGCCAGAATAGTTCCCATAGCTGCTGAAGGAGCATGGTAGCCTCTCACGACATGACGCCATGACGTCATTTAAGACATGCCTTTGCAATGACCGCGCAGAGCAAATTGTTAGTCGAGGCAACAATATGCCAATTTTAACTTCTTTTCAGGGCAACAACGTCCCAGTTTCAACTTCAAGCCAAAGAATTGACACACTCGTACGTTTTCATTGTTCCCCTTCTGGGGGTCATTGCGGTTGCTTCATTTCTGCTATGAGACTTTGGTTTATAATGTAAGAAAGATTGATTGATATAATGTAAGATTGATTGATTGACAAGGTTGCAGCACCTGGACCATCTGCTCCAGGTGCTGAACGGGATTGAGTTTAACAATTGGTTGGTTTATCATATCGTTAATGATAAATAACTCATCAATATGAACACCAGAAAACTTAACTTCTGGAAATTCAATCCAGTTGCCCTCGGAGTGGTCAAGAAACTCACACGAACATGAAAAAGCAACAGTATTTTGAAATATTGAAATATTGAAATACTGAAATACTGAAATATTGAAATACTGTTGCTTTTTCATGTTCGTGTGAGTTTCTTGCCCAGTCCGAGGGCAACTGGATTGAATTTTCTCACCCACTCACACATTGGAAACTGGTTTTAATTTCTGGGACTACACCATTATCAACAGTATAAACCTCAACAAACTTACTACATAGAACATTTCATTTTTCAAGTGGGTCAGTAACCTGGTTCCCGTCAGAATTCTGAAGTGTTCCAATATGTTCATGATACACACAAGATTGTTTTGCATGTTTAAAGGTTTAGAGTTATATTTGGATAAGTTTGCAAAGGAGAGTTCATATTCAGCTCTAAGTTTTTTGGCAGTCACGGTGACCTCCTTGTTGACTTTAGAATAACGATCAAAATCGAGTATAATTAGTGATACACCATTTGCGCCAAAGTTTATGTTTAGTTTTGATTACTTAAGTTATTTTGTAATTCGTCAAAAGAAGCTTGTGATTGCCCATCGTGAAGGAAACGCAGCATGAATTAAGTTGCTCAAGCAAAATGGTACAGAACGTTCTCCAAGCTTGCTCCGCCCCAAGAAGCTCCCAGTTGATAGAATAAAGGTCCGTTTTAAGTTTGTCAAACGAAATAAAGTCGTAATTGAATCTTGTTTTGATTTTAAGACTTCACTCACAAACAAATCTAGTTGTGGAGGACACAATTTCATGGTCACCAGTGACAAATTACCTAACGATTTGCAACTACGTAAAATAGACGGATCTCTGAAAAAAATGTGATCCAGGGTGTTTCCTTGCCTAGTTTCCTTGCGTAATTATGAGGCGTTCAACTAGAGTTCATTTTAATTAAAGGATTTTAATAAAAAATTCGACTAATTTTGTTATTTTTTTACTGAAAAGCTCAGTGGTGCCTGGAGGGAAGTCGAAAAAAAATGTTTTTTTTTTGTGGCTACGGTGCATTTGCCATAATCTAATCCCGTTTGACGACCGATTTCATGGCATTCGTCCCAGTCCTTGAACATTTTCCCCGTTTATCCGAAATTACACATTTCCCGTTTTCCCGATTTCAAATTCTCCGTTTGCCGATTTTTCGGCATCGTCGTAAAACCAATTTCAAGAAAGAATCGACGCGTTCAAACTGCGTATGAATTGTTCACTCCTGGTTCCAAGCTTCTTCACTATCTGTTGACAAAACTTGAAATGCAGAGCTATGTTATTTGGAACACATTATAACTTAACTTTTTTTTTTAATTCGATGTTAATTTGAAATGATAAATTCCCCTGATAAATTCAAGGAGTGTTATGTTTATTGTATGGTTCCACAGAAAACGAACGATCTAAACTTTTTTTAACTCAAAACTTTTTTGTAAGGTCGTTTAAAAAAATTAAAATAGTATAGTCATTTTACGACACATGAAACTTTGACTTATAAATGGGCGAACCTTATGCACCAAATGAAAGTTGGACAATTTTCTACGAATATTTTCAAATATTTTGAGAGAGAATCATCATTTTCAGATCGCAGAATTGGATTTTGAATTCAGAAAAGTGGTCTCTATTTTCCTGTAAGGGGTAGCCGAAGCGTGTACCTTCATTCTCAATCTCCCCCCCCCCCCCCCAACCTCCCAAAAAAATAAAACTACAAATAGAAGTGTCATGTGTGGTATCACGTCTACACTATTTTATTTTTTTAAACGGTCTTAGGAAAAGTCTTTTTTTTTTAAATAGAACAAATTTCAAATTAACATCGAATTTAAAAAAAAAGTTAAACTTTAATGTATAACATAGGTAACATAGTAATAACATAGCTCTGCATTTCAATTGGAATGACAAACAGTAACTAGTTCTGTCAACAGATGGCGCAGAAACCCGGCACCGTCAGTGAGCAATCCATACGCAGTTTTGAACGCTACGATCGTAGTTTCGTTCATTTCATTTCATTATATAAGGTTTTCAAATTCACATATTGCGTGTGGTACAAGTGAGAACCTTTTAAATGTACTCTTGATTGCGGATGTTGCTATTTCCTTCTTCAGCAGCAACACCATAGTTAGCGGCACTATTGTTACATGGATCGTTGGCACTTAGTTCTTTTTTTCTGCAAGGACGTGTAATAGGAAAACTAAAAATACATAATCATTAACATGAGAGGCGATGGCTTCAACGTTTTAAATTCGTAAGTATACGTTTAATTGAAATGTTAAAGATAGTCGGCCGTTTCTGCGGACATTTGTAAATGATAATTTTGTAAAGTCTGGTAGCGTAGATGACTAATTTTAAAAATGTCATAAATGCCTGAAGGTTTTAAAATAATTTATAAAAAAGCATAACGCATAAATCGATGTAAAAACGGTGCCTCATATTTAAAATAAAATGACGATTTGGTACGTTATTCAGTTCAAACGATTAAAAACTAAAAAACGAAGCACATCAAGTACATGCCACCATATTGGGAGCGAGTCGGTGGACGGAAATACTGGGGAGAAAACGGAGGGAGATACTAAGGATGTGGGGAGGATGATTGGATTGTGTCAGAGTAGAGTGGATTTAAATCGATTTAATTCAGAACTGCAGCTGGTATAAACCATTAAAAGGTGGTGTTGCAAAACCGAGACTAAAAGCAAGATGGGGAAATAGTGTATGTAAACGGAATTGGAAGGATGGGGAAGGTTGAACCTAGGACGTAAAGATAAATTTTAAAAATTTATTTTGCAGGAACTTTTTCGGTTGATTGGTAAAATCGGGGAACTTAGATTAGCAAAAAACATTGGAGCCAACAGTCGATTTTAAACACACCATTCTGTCGCAGTAAGGCTTAGTTCCGTAGCAAATGTACATCAATCCAGCCAGAATTGTACTTGAAACTAAAGTCGCCATTTGGGGAAAAAGGCGTACTACGCATCTTAACTTACTCCAAAATTGCTAGTTAAGTTTCAAATAATTATTTCACTGATGTAGAAACAGTTTCTTTCTATTCGTGCATGTTTTATATATCAAAAACCAAAACAAGTAAAAGGGACCGCCAAGTTCCGAATGGTGCGGCCCTTCAAGGGAGAGATATCAACACACCAAAACATTCGCCAAGGTAATCGCACCGACTAATAGTTCGAAGGTTAAATGAAAACTGGAACATTGCTACTTTCGGTAGCAATGTTCAAGTTTTCATTTAACGTCCAAAGTATTAGTCGGTGCGATTAACTTGGCGAATGGCTTGGTGTGTTGATATTACTCTTTTGAACCATTCAGAACTCAACTTAACTTTCCCCAAAATTGCGAGTTAAATTTCAAATAATTATTTCTCTGTAATTGTTCTCTGTATATAGAAACAGTTTCTTTCTTTTCATGTATGTTCTATGTAACTGCAGTGGCATATAGCCCAGTTTAGGCTCGTGCTTCCTAAAAAGAAAAACAAACAAACAATTAAACGCGTGCTACTACGTTTTCGAAACAATTAAAGAAAACTGAAACCACACAGTTGTGTTGTAAATTAAAATCGCCATTTTGTGACAAAAGTATACAACACGTCTTACATTTTATTGAAGACTACAAACTCTGAGAATTAAAAGCAGTAATGCTGCTGTCACATATGTTTTTTACTCAACCAGAAATAGGTATATTGCCTTTAGCTGGTTAGACTTCATACCATGTTGCAAACCTATTGCTTTCATCCGGCTGCTAAAGGGCAGCATGTATGTTTTTTAACCTTATATTGTTGTGCGCCACTTTTATCTACGATAATTACACACAAACAATAAAACAAACTAAATATGAAAACTAGGAATAGCAACTCGCTTTGTTCGCTTGGCCAGTAACTTTCTTTGTACATTTGGTGGAACAACAGTTTTAAATTTGCTTTCAAAATCTTTCTTCCTGCTAAGTTCTGTTTTTGCAAGGTGGACTTTCTTATTTACTGATCAAGGGTGCTTGAGCCATCGTCTTCGACAATCTAATGACAGCAACCCCTCCTTCCTCTGTCACGTGTTGATAATGATGTCCGAGCTGCTCGCTGGGCTTAATTTTTGAAGATCGCGATTCCATTGGTCGGACAGCTCACGCGCCAGGAATCCCACCCATCGATTGGGGCTTTATTAGGGGAATGTAATCGTCGCGATCGATTCCGTTCAGCCGTGATGAGAAGACTGTAGCCTCGTTGATTGAGTCCAATTGACGGCTTAAAGACGAGCAGTTCACCGCAAACTGATTGAAAGGATGTCCGGAACAATCAACCATCAGAGACTGTAAGGAATTGCCGAACTGATAAGGACGTAATAGTAGCAGAATTAGGGACTTTAGAAAGGACCAAAACAGGCATGACGCGAATATTAAACGTCATGAAATGAAATTATGTTAGAGCATAATAAATATACACAAATGGGTAGATGAATATGATACAGACATTCTACAGGTTTAAAACCAAGTCAGACGCGCAGCCTGAGCTTCGTGACGGTTACCTGGGCAAAGTGAACCAGCATAGCTCAGTCGGTAGAGCTGTCACCTGCAAGTCGACAAAATATCGGTTAGAATCCCGGGACTAGTAGGCCTACTGACAAAACTGCTAAAAAAAAATAATAATAATAATAATAAAGCGGTATAGGCAGGCAGGAGAGATAGATTCGATAGAGAGATAGAGAGATACAACTTTCTTCTGGTCCAAGTTTTAACCATCTAGAAGGAAAATTCTTGCCTTTAAAGACAAGTGTAGAGTTCTTGGGAACCCCGAGGCAAGCCATTGTAGATAAGTGGTTAGTGCTGTCGCCTCCAAACCGACTGGGCCAAATTTTAAAACGAACTTGCTTGAAAAACAACACCGGAAGTAACTGGTTAAAATATTTGGCTCTCTTAGGCGAAAATAAAGTAATAATTCAGTAAATCATCAAACCATTAAAAAGATACGGTGTCATTGCGTATGTGTTTGTGTGTTCGCCTAAAGTCTAAATTTACAGAACGCAAGTAACGAAAAATAGTCCTGAAAAACGGAAATTTTGTTAGTTTTTTAGAAAATGTGTCTTTGTCTCTTTGAACTCGTTAATTGACCACCAAAACAGTGAAAAAAAACGAGATTACAGAGTTACGCTACTGCTTAAAACCTTCAAAATATTCGACATCAATTCAAAGTTCACTTCTATAAAATCCAGTTCCGCTTGAAATTTTTAAAATTAATTATAGCTGTTGAAGTTTTAATGGCTACTTTGACCATAAAGGTTTTATGGTGTTACACTGTTTTTTATGCAACTTTGTAATCATTAGATCATTGTCATTGCGCTGTATCTGTACAGAAATTGAAATACCAAAACCAAAGACGTCGAGAGACCCACAATCCTTCAAGGTAGCGCAACAAACCTGACGCAATACACAACTGTTAATTGAGGCATGCCTCTTCGACGATAACTATGACTTTTCCACCGACTGGCCTGTGCATCTTTACTGGGAGCTATGATCTATGACTTTTCTACAAAATGTTCGTAGTAGGTCTACAAAGAATCTATAACAAGATGTTCAGAAAAAAACAGAAACATGCATGGTATTTAATTCTGCCACATGATAGAGTTAAAAAAAAGTTTCAGGTGCAGATACCCTTTTTACATAAGTAGTGTATTACATTAGTGGAAATATTACAAAAAGTTCGCTTTTTTGACAGATATTACGGAAAGTTTGAAGTAAAAACAACTATGGCATTTTCTACTTAAGTCTAAAAATCCGTACAGGGTTTGACTTGAATCTTTCATTATGTAGTATATTTTTAATACTTTTTCAAAGTTTTTGACACAACAATTGAGTTCGATCGTATGGTACGAATTTTAGACAAACATCTACTTGATTGTCCACTTGATTGTATTCATGAGGCATAGGTCAAGAACGCTAAAATCATAGGGCCAAGAGGACCTAATGGAACTGGAAGAAATTCTGATGTAGAACTCGAAGAAAACAGTTCTGTTATCAAAGAATGCCTGATAAAGACTAACATCGTGGACCATCAAGTACATGTTTGTCGAAAATTTGCGCCAAACTAAACGCAATTGTTTGTGTCAAAAACGTTGAAATACTGTTAAAATTATACCAAATCAAAATCTATAGAATCGATAAACATGCTTTAGAATTTAATCAGCATTCTCTGCAGAAAAATTAAAAATTATTTAATTCAATAGAAATTCAACAGATTTCTGTACAGAAAGGCTATAAAATTCTTTCTTGAAATTAAACAGAGAATTTTTGTAGAATTTACCCAGAATATTCTGTAAAACATTTGCAGAACATTTTGTAGAATTTACATAGAATTTCTAAAGACGAAATCAGAGGAAATTTAAGAAAACGTATTTGATATAGGCATAGTCGAATTTTTGGCAGCGTTTGTACTACTTACATGTTCCTAAATTAAGTTCTTGCAGGAAAATAGTTACGAATTCGTATTAAGGGATTTATTAGATTCTTCTCAACAAAAATCATTCATGAAAAAGTATTACGAATGTTTCTTCCTAAATAGAGCTGAAACATTGTAAAATTCTCAAATTCTAAATTTACCGTCCAATGATTTCAGGATACATTGTATAGAAGTTTATATGACGCTAAAGAATCCTGTATATACAGAAATGTAAAAAAGTTTGTGTAGAGCTAGCTCTGTAGAAAACTGTCCCCTCTTATCTATTTCTTTCAGGAAAGAAAATGGGCTGATGAAACCTTCGAACTCGGTGTGATAACTACTTAGCCTCGGATATCACGAATTCAACCGACTAAGACTTGGCAGGAATCTTTATCAAGTGTTGTTTTGGAAAAATTTAGTTGAAACCCAATTTACGTTACACAAACCCTTCTTTATTACCAACAATATGCCTAATTTTCGTGCTACAGTAGCATGAAGAACCGTAACCTAAGACTCGTAACCTTAGTATAATCATAATTAGCACTATAATGATAAACTACACAAATAAATGGTGAACGTTACTGACGTTTCTGATTACCTGAGACGGCTGAAATTAGAATCATGGCCTATTTGGGTAAATAAAATAGGGCCGTTATAAATAAAAAAAATTGTCCGATCAGGTACGAGCGGTTGATGTTTTTAAGAAAACAGGACAGTATCTGCTGTTTCACAAAGGAGAATCGCTAATTGGGTGATCCTATTTTGCTAGTTGTAAGTATGCACATGACTTCTGTGCATTTTTGGTATCATAATACCAAGAATTTATAGGGTTTGGGAGGAGAATTTGTAACTTTAAAAAGTCCCTGTTGAAACATGCTAGATTCCTCCGTATTACTTCCGTCCGAGTTTTCAGAGGGCGCCACGCGTTCCATCTGGTAATTTTTGCTCATTTTTCAGCCCAAATCTAAAGTAAACTAAATTAAAACAAAGCTAGACTAAATAATAATTCAATACAACCTAGTTTCTTTTAGTTTAGTTTAATTTTAGACTAAAAACTGAGTAGAAATTCCCACATAAAATACATGGCGCCCTCTATAAACTAAGACTGAACTAATACGAATGTATCTAAGATGGTTTCAGCAGAGGTCTCAGTCACAAATTCTCCTCCCCAACCCTATAAATTCTTGATAATACTAAGGCCGAGCATAAGACTGTTTTATATATTTCTTCTGACTAAGAATCCGTTGTTGTTTTTCATATATGTTTCAAGGATAGTCCCCTATCGTAAACCAACAACAGTATCAAAACAAGATTACACTTTGTATTACGGAGGTAGATGACGTACTGAGTGTCAATTTTATAAGGTTATGAAGTGATTTGGTTCGAAAGTGATGCAGTTCTCTTACCATCATTGATGTTTAAACAGCCTAGCCTGGTCGTAACGCCATAAAAGTGAAGGGAATTCAACTTACCTATAACAAAAAAAAAAAAAAAGGATTCATTTATTATTATTTCCAGTGTTTATCTGGTGTACTGCAACAACAGCAACAGCAGTCATTAATGATGGTGACTTACAACACTCAAATGGTGAAAATATTATTGCAAATCGTATTATGTGATTAAATCGTATTATGTGATTATGGGATTAAACCAAAGCCCTAATGTCAAAATCGACTTGATCGAAGTATAGCCTAATTATCTTACCAAATGTAGAAAGTGCCTTCGGTAATCGATCCAGTGAACTGTAAGTAAATGCTTGATCGTTCGAGCACAGAGGCATGCTCAGTAAAGAAATGCTGAGTAATATCAGGACCATATAAAATGCATACATGTCCGTAGGCTTTGTGAGTATCCGGGCTGTAACTAGCGTCATATGCCATCCCATGTCACAAGGTCGTCTTGGAAAGAAGCTGTGGGTTTCGGTTCTTTGCATCTGGGTTGAGTCTACATCGACAAAATCTTATTTTACCAAAGCACTGCTAAAAGGCGTCCATTTTCTAGCATGCATCTGAACGGGTGATAAACCAGAAGGCGTGACACGTTTTCTACCCCAGTCGGACTTAGCTTGAAGAAACCTTTTTTTTACTCTGTTTCAAGGGCGATCAAGGCTGCTTCATGCAAAGTTGCAGCATGTCTGGACTAAAAGTAGCAAGAGTGATAATTATCACACCTGTTTATCAGATTAAAACCTGCACAGAGTATTTTGAAAATGGGTTATTCATAGTAAATAATTACGTCCAATTATTCAGCAATATTGACCACATGGATACTCACGTACCACAGATGGAACAAGCGGTTATATTATCATGGACACTCCGTCCAGCCCTTTCACCTGGTAATTTTAACGATAAGGAAAATGTTTTAAATGTGGATAAATCTTGCCGCAGTGTACTTCAAATAACAAAACATGACGGCTATTGGTCAATAAACGCAATATCTAAGAGTGGTCCTTGTATAAGCCTCAGCATGAACTCCCATGTTAAACGCAAACTTTGAATCATATTATTGACATAGACCCAGAATTGACATAGACCAACGAAATTCGGTATTTGAGGACATGTCGTAACTATTTCACTACATTAAAAATGTTATTGACAACAACCTAGCCGTTTAGCTTCCTCAGCATGGCCATTTCTTGTTGTTGTTGTTGGTGTTGTTGTTATTGGGACTCTTCGTTCTCACTAGTACCTGTTAAGCAACAAAATCATGCACTTCGAGCTAAAAATCGAACTAGCTATAGAAACCCCTTGAGATACTACACTAGGGCCGCCATGCCCCCTTCTGTCACGACACAAACCCCACCTCCGTTAGCCTAATGACCAATAAATTCTTTCTAATCGAGCTAAAAGCTTGAATTGTGAAACACATTTCATTCTTAGCAGTACACATCGAACCAGCCCTGGAACTCTCATGAAATACTCTGCAATGCCCCCCCCCCCACCAGTGTCCCCTGTTCTCCCTCCATGACGCTTGACCAAAACATTTTTGCAGATCGAACTGAAAGCATGAAATTTGGTACACAAGTCATTCATAGCAGTACATATTGAAGTAGCTATGGAATCCCCATGAAATACCCTCCAAGGCCCCCCAACGTCCCCTTGTGTCCTTACCTGATACCTGACCAACAAATTCTTGCAGAAAGTGCTAAAACAGTGAAATCGGTGCAAAATTCATTCTTAGCGGTATAAATCGAACAAGCCATGGAACCCCCGTGAAATGCGACCCAAGGCACCCCAGCGACCCCCCCCCCCCCTCCCTCTCCCTGAGGCTTAACCAACACATTCTAACAGATCCAGCTAATAGAATAAAATTTGGTACACAAGTCATTCTTTGCAGTACAAATCGAACTAGCTATACGAACTTCCATGAAATCTCTTCAAGGCCCCTCAGCCCCCCCCCCTTCGCCCCGTTTCCCCTCCATGAAGATGATGATCGACAAATTCTGCCTGATCGTATGCATTGTGGTACACTGCCTCACTGCTTCCCATTGTCCCCTCCATGAGGCTGATGACCAACAAATTCCTGTTCGATTTGTTCGAAGAATGACTTGGGAGCCAAATTTCATGCTCTTAGTTCAATCTGCAAGAATTTGTTGGTCAAGCCTCGGGGAGGTGGGACAGGAGGAAGGGTGGCCTTGGGGAGTTATTTCATAGGCATTCCACGGCTGGTTCGAGTAGTACTGCTAAGAATGACTTGGGTACCAATTCATGGTTTAGCACGATCAGCAAGGATTTCCCTGTTAGGAAGAACAGGGGGGCATGGGGGAATCTTGGGGATATTTCATGAGGGTTCCATGGCTAGTTCGATGTGTAGTTTAATAATGACTTGTGTGCTTTCTTAGCAGGGGTAATTCAAGTCTACTACTGAGAATAACAACATAACAGGTGAGGGTGTGGAGGCGCAGGAAGGGGCCTTAGGGGGTATCTTGAAGGGGTTCTAGCCAGTTCGATTTGTAAGCAAGAATGACTTTTTTACCAAATGTCATGGCTTTTAGCTCGATGTTCCAAGACCCAATGAACCGATGCTCAAGTTTTACAGCTTAAAACCTAGGTATGAACAAGATCCAGGGCTTTTTGAACTCAATTGTATTAATGTGACTACAATATTCTTGTTGTGGTTGTACTTGTTGGGGAAATGTTGCTCTCACCTTGATGTTGAATCAAAGAATCGATTTTCAATTTTTATAGCTTAAAATGCAGGTATTAACAACACTATTTAGAACACTATTTCCATGTGCCTACAATACTCTGGTTCTTGTTGTCATTTTTGTTGGGGAAACGTCAAACTTTAAAACCCTATAGTTTCCCCTAGTACTGACATACATCAACGAAACTTGCTGCTTTGGGTTGTGTCATTAACTGTTGCACTGCATTAAGAATTTTAAGGACAACCCGTCGAGCCGTTTGTCTTCCACAGAATTGCCATTTCTTGTTGTTGCTGTTTTTGTTGTTGTTGGAACTTTTAGCCTTCACCTGGAGGGCAAATGAACCGATTTTCAAGTTTTATAGCTAAAAGCCTAAGTATAAACAAGAGACAAGGCCTTTTGAACGTTATTTTATTTGACTACAATATTCTTGCTGTCATTGTTCTTCTTGTTGGGAAAACTTTGTTGCTAGCTACAGATTGAACCAATGAAATGATTTTCAATTTTTATTGCTTAAATATTGAGTTTTAGCAAGAACTATGCCTTCAACATAATACTAATAATAATAATAATAATAAAATGTTAAGTGCTGGAGCACACAGGTCTGAAAAGGACACAAAAGAGTCGCTAAAATTCAGCCTAAAAAGTGGGAGGGACATGGGGCAGCATTTAGGATGCACGAGAAAAAAAGAACTGGGCACCACAAGGTCACACAGCCAGAGACCCAAATCAATTTTTAAGAAAAGAAATAAATATAAAAGAGAGAACAATAATAAACAAATGTGTGGTATGTACGGAGCCAGAGGATCTATGTCAACTACTATAAGTGAGTAAAAATAATGCCAAAGAGAGGTATTAAAAATTACAATAATAAAAAAATAAAATCGTAGGTTAAGTTTGGAAGCATGCAGTAATGCACCAAAAACCATCGTTGGTGAGCGACCAAAAGGTTTCTTAGGGGAAAACGTGTAATAAGAATCAAAAAAGTGGTAAGTGATTTAAAATAAATGATTAGAATAAATCATTCTTGTTATTGTTGTTATTCTTATTCGGAAATTTTGACTTTTTGCAAGATATCGAACCAATCCTTTCTTTTGACGGGGGGGGGGGGGAGCGTTACCCCTACTGAATGTCATTGGTGTTGACGGCCACTTACGGTCCGTCACTTGCTTGTTGATTTTGATGGTGTTCATCACCGTTTGCGTCTTCCACGAGATTTAGCACGTCACTCGGACGATAAGTCTGACCTCCTGTCTGGGATGTTTTAATCTTTGCAGGAAGTAGAGATTTATGATAAGCTCTAGGTTTGGGGTTTGTTTAACATCTCCCTGACCACTGCACTGTGACTGAGGTTGACGCTAATGACTTAGCTTAAAGAATATCGCGCATTTGTCCCCGAAGATTACAGTCTGAAAGACCCGGTGTTCTGACATCTCTAGATCAGCACAGCCAACACACCGAGTTGTGTACTAGCAGTACAAAGTTTGTGTAGTGGCAGTTCACATGCTTTGTACAGAAGAATGTGTTCTGTTGCTACACAAACTGTGTACTGCTAGTACACAACTCAGTGTGTTGGCTGTGCCGATCCACAGGTACACAGTTGTGTACTGTCGGAACAGAGCGTCTTCAAAGACACCCGGTTAGTCCAGACTCTATTCATCAAGTTAGTTTTGCCCCGATGTTTGGACAGGCTCCAAATAAGTAGGTGACTTCACTTGAGCTAACGTTCATTTAGTTTAGGTTTGAGCTATACGTTTCTTAAGCAAATGGTGCTTACACACCTTAGCTTATACTAGTAATCAGAGTTGAAGTAACTAATCAGTGATTATCTGTTTCTGAGCCTCGATTTGAAAAATGTAATTGTATATGCCAAGGCACCCTATTTTAAACCCTAGTTTTGCTCTAACTCTAATCTCGTTATAGTTGTATCGGTTATTTTTCCGTCTTGCAAAAACCACTTGTGAAATTGCCGAGCTTAAAGAAAAAATTAGGCTTCTGCGCTTGTGTATGATTCATAAAATTATTCCGCCTTCCTTTTGTAATAAACATAGCTTTTGAAATTCTAGAACTGTTAAGTTGAATCACTGATTATACCTTTTAAAAGTTGGGGGATTGAGGCTTAATGGCGCGGCGACAGCTAGGTCATTAGCGTCCCTTTTAAAAGTGCACGCTACTCGTCCTGAGCCTCATGGTACTATTAACCAGTTGCAAGAGTGCTCTCATCCAACATAGCAGGATTTAAAAATGGATTTCACTGAGCATTTTTGTTACAATGTATCCATGTTTTCACATATTACTTCAAATATGTATCAAAATGTAAGAGCGCTAGGCTTGAGACTCCATTAACTTGAGAAATTAATTGAGACAAAATTTGCAGCTTTTCCTACCCCTAGTAATTTTGTAAACTTGTTCCAAACTTTTGTGCTTAAATTGAAGCAAACACTTTATTGTGCCCAAATAGAGCCGGTATTCGCGGCATCCAAAAATCTAAAACACTTCTCAAGCCTAACCTTACTATTTCTTAACTGAAACAACCGTGTAAACTGAAAGTTGACGCCACTCTGGCAATATCTATATAGAGCTGATAAAGGCAACTCAGCCGCACTGCTTCATGAGCTACAATTACACGAAGAAAGTTTAAAGCTACTGAAAGATAACACTTGGTGTTCTGCAATCAAGTTCACTTCACGTTCCAAAACTATCTCAAGTGTTCAAAAAACTTTTTCAAACTTAGTTAAAAAGAAAAAACTTAAACCTGAAATTCTTGAGAATTATAAAAAAATTAATCATGAACCATCACGCTTCTTTCCACCTTCTTTCCACTTTCGTTTCCACCTTCGTAACCCCCCTTCGTTTAATTAATAGTCGTAAAAAGAACAATTCCACCCTTCTCTGGAATTAACCTACATCCAGTGCTTTAAAAATTATTTTTTGATCTTGAAGACGTGGATGTTCCCCCTGGATACAAGTTCATCTCTTCTGACGTTGCAAACATGATTCCTATGCTGGATCAAACTTACATCCTACAAATTATTGAGGACAAACTAAACTTAGACCAAGGCCCCCCCCCCTCTCCACGAGTGGAATATGAAATAATTCGTTGAAGTAGTTCAAGTAATATTTTTTTCCACAACCTTTTTTTTTATTACTGCCAGCTTTCAATTCAGCCTAAAAATGGTGCACCCATGGGAACCCCGATTTCGATCAATTCATATATACTCAATAAACTTGATCAGAAATTAACTGATTAATTTCCTAATATCCTTTACTACAACAGATAGTGTTACGATTCCATAGTGCTTGTCCAAACGTCTGAAAAGCATAAAAAAAATAATTCGTTTCATTCTTCCATTGTTCTCACAATAGAAGAATCAACCGAGCAGCATTACATTTCCTGGATGTAACTGCCATAATTAATTCCTCTAGCAACATTACCGTAAACCCACGCAAACAACACGTACCATTTACTTTACCTCATATACTGACCTGAAATATACGGTTAACGTTGTTAAAAAAAAAGAAATGTATAGCGTATGTGCACGCATTACTAACAAAAACATCCCAGAAAAAAATACGGTACACCTTGAACAACCTATAAACCGATTTTCCACTATATCTCCTGGAAGAAATAGTCCATTTTCATTATTTTAATATGAAGGAAGCTACGAAGAAACCATTGCATTTTTTCAGTGTCCCTTACGAAAAATATTTGCCCCAATGAATATAAGATTAATTTCAACCAATCACCCAAACTTAAAATATTAGTCTCTACCACAAAAAGTGGTCGGTAAGAAAATAAAATTCTTGCCACACAACATGTAATTTATCATTTTCCTTGCACAACCATTTACACAACCATTGCACAACCATTTACGCAGGACAGACGCAACAAAAACTTCGGGAAAGACTCACAACCCATAAATCGAATGTTAAACTTTTAAAGTCACCATCAACTCTCTGCTTCAACACAACATAATACATGCAGCTCCCCAAACAGGATATAGACAGGGCACACACATGACCTGGCTAAAACTACAATATTGTTCACTGATAAATAGCTGAGACACAGATTAAATATTAAAACATTAAACCTTGTCACATAAACCACCTGTCCATAATCATATTTTGCCAGATAACAGAAATATTAAAGGGTCTATGGCTATTATACGCAAACTGGGCCCTTCACAGTTCATAGCTCAATATGCATTTCCTTCAACCCCCGTCGGCCCCCCCCCCCCCCATCCAACCGATTTACTTCTTTTTTCAACTCCACATTCCAATTGCAATGACAGGTATGCATATATACAGCGTCAGTTATATCATCACTTCTTTCCTGCATTTTGCAGGGTGAAGTAGACTCCCTATTACGTTCTCTTTTTGCGCAGGAAGTTTAGGTTCATTTTTACTTTAAAATTTGTGCCTTGACATTGCACTGCACTGCACTGTGACTGAGGTTGA
The DNA here is from genome assembly GCA_023313725.1 of Lithobius niger. Taxonomy (NCBI): domain Eukaryota; kingdom Metazoa; phylum Arthropoda; class Chilopoda; order Lithobiomorpha; family Lithobiidae; genus Lithobius; species Lithobius niger. The sequence goes on along the minus strand of JAHWFP010185681.1, from coordinate 29,636 downwards.
CGCTAATGACCAAGTTGTCGACGCGCCATTAAGCCTCAATTCCGCCCCCCCCCCCCTTGACATTTCACTTTGTGTTTGCCTGTACGATGCTTGTATAGCTGATGCTTTTCACTTGAGATCAAGGTGCTAGAATACCGAAACGTAATGTTTTATTTTTGTGCACTTGCTGGCGTGCTTTTCATCTTATCTTTTATCTTAAGCTTAATGAAATAAATAATTCAGCATTGTAACTCACATAGAAACTAAAACCTAAAATGGCAGAATAGGCTTAGGGATGGAACGCAAACCACATAGGCCTATGGTAGGCGAACTATCTTGGCAGTAGCAATTAAAGGAAAGGACCAATGAAGGAGAGTTTGTTACGGTTGAAAATTTTAGTGAGGAGTGACTTTATTTAGGATGTAAACTTGGGCACTTGCTATACTCTCGGTGTCTGGTCGCTTTGCATAGTGACGTGTAGGCTACGACGGTAGTACTTTTAAATGTGGGAGGACCTCAGTGTGAGGACCTCTACCCGCATGCGGGATGTCAGTGCGAGGCCAGCTTTACGTAGCGTGTTTGGTTAAAGCTGTAGGCTCGCTCAAGTGGCGTTTGGCCGATTGCACTTTTCCAACACGTGAGTGCTGCGATCTAAGGGCACAATCTATGAAAATGGATTGGAGATTTAGGTTGAAGGAACGAATTGAGGTAGAGTATTCGATGCGTGATAGGGTAGGAGGTCTTGGCAGCCAAACCCTCCTTGAAACCAGAGGCACTCCTGATCACCGTAATTGTTTGATCCTTTCTAGCCCAGCAGGTGAGCAGTTAAAGAGTGAAAACGACTCTTTTCTGTAAACTACAGAAGGTAGTGGAGGGAGCGCCAATTTTTTTCTCCTTCACTAACCGACTGGTTGCTGGACGTGCTTTGCACAAACTTGACGGTGGCTACCATTCGCTCGTCTGCTCGAGAGGGCATAACCGATAGATGGGACCGCCAAGCAGTCATCGAAGGGACGTGTGGGGCACGTGTGTGGCTGTGTGGAAGACAGAAGAGGATGGACTTTGTTCGTGGGAAGTTTATCCAGCTGTGCGTAGTTTGGGAACTTTGGGAGCAGAGTTTATGGACTTGGAAGTTTCTTCAAATTGTGCGAAGTTTGGAAACTTGGGAGAAGTTCGGACTTTTGTTGTTTGGTGCAGGAGGACTGCATGGGTGGTGCGACCGCACAGATAGGACTGTGTTTTTGGTGGAGGTAGCTGCGATGCCGACCATGCCATCATGGGCAGAAGCAGCTGTGGAGGAAGATGGTGGCCACGAGTGAAGGCAACCGCGTGGTGTTTGGACGCTCATTCTGGAGCGGTGTTGCGTGTTTCTGCGGAGGAGTGTGCTGCGAAGGGAGGTGCGTCGAGATATGCTAGTCCGACAATGGAGGTTCGTACAACCATCCTAGGAGGCATGGGCAAGTGGGCCAGCACACCCAGGAGGGACCCTGAGCAGGATGCTCGAACAATTGCATTCCGTTTGAAAACATGGCAGCGTGTGGTGTTGAGCTGTTGGTGAGCAACAGGGGTGGTGTGTTGAGGAAGGTGTTTGAGAGGTGGAAGGGCCCTCTGGGAGGACTAACTGTCGGATGCTACAGGTGGAAGGAGTGCCTGAGCGTAGGTCCACTAATGGCAGCCCTCTGGGAAGCGCTGTGGCAGGCAGGTGCTTCAACGGCTGGTGGCGGAAGATGGGAGGAACTTCTGGAGAAGCTTGGAGGCCAATTGGGCATACTTTCGTCTGTTGTTGGGTTTGCGTTGTTGTTGTGTCGTCGTCGGTGGTAGTGGCGAAGGACGATGTTAAGTTTGTACGGCGTTAAAGAGCACTTGTTACGTTTTCGGTGGATGGACTGTTACGTTTGAGTTCTGCAGCGGAGAGGACGTTGGTGGTGTTTTTTGTATCGTTTTTGGTTTGAATTTTTGTTTGTTAAATGTTATTGTTAAGTTTTTGCAACTTTGTTAGAAATGGAAGTTGCAAAAGATTGTTGTAAGGGAAAGTCTAGAAACTCTGTATTAGGGCTTTTTCATTGAATGAATTGTTTTTCAATCCTGATGTTTAAACAACTTACAGGATAGTTAGGCAATGCATTGCGTTATACCAGAGGAAGATCTCTCCTTTGCGTAGGCAAACACTTAGGGGAGGGAGATGTAACCGGCTTACATGATCGGCAACACGCAACTCACGAAGCAAACACTTCGTAGTTCGACTTGCCTCAATCATGGCGGCCTGCCAGCGTTCCAATTGCTGCAGACTTTGGAATTGGACAGCTGCCAGCCGCCAGGTGGAGACACGGGTCCCCTGCAACCCAGCTGGAACCGGATTGAACCTGTTCGCCAGTAGCCTCAGGCAAGAGCCTATTGTTCTGCCCCGGCCCGAGTGGGTATAAAACGGGACAGAATCGTGAGCTCGAGTTAATTGGTGTGTGGGGGATCTGACTGAAAGGTTGGATCCCTGACTACGAGGTGCAGCAGAAGGATAAATTCTGCTGATAGCCTAATATGTAAACTCTATGTGCATAGTCCCCTAGCTATGCAGTAAGGAGTGAATTAGGATCGAGCATTGTGCCTTGTGAATAATCGTCAACTTCCTTAGCGACCTTACAACTTCTGCAGGTAGGCCACTGTTGTGGTGTTGTTGGCAAGAACTTGGACCCCTTTCCCGGCCAAAAGATGGCAATATTGCTGAAACCCATAAACAATGGCCCGATATTCCAAGACGTTGATTTTTGGTCGTGTTTCTGTGAACCGGAGACTTGTTGATAACTGATGTGTGCTTCCCATCTTTGAAAGGAGGCATCCGTTAAGATGTGTAGGTTCGAGACTGGTTAGAGTAAAGGGATTTTTTGTGACAGTGTGGAGACGTCCATCCGCCAGAGTAGAGTGGGGATGGGGAACGGCCAAGGAATTTCCCGGGTCGTGGTGACGTTGGTGGGCAGTCGTAGAGCACTGCTGCCCATTTGTCGATGCAGAAATGATGAAAGGGCCGAGTCATCCATCTGCCCTATGGAACCAGGTTTGCTAGTGAGTCGAGCATTCCTAGAGGGAATTGAGGTCCGTGAGGCTGAAAACCATTAGGTGGAGGAAATGTCTGAGTTTCTGCAGATGGTCGGAGATTCTGTCTGGATAACGGTCGCCGAGGTAAGGTCAAAGAATACGACAAGAAACAGGAACTGTTGGAAGGGCAGAGACGGCTGAAGCAGATTGATGTGAAATCGCTGGTCGTGAAGGAGTAGAGCTTTGTCCTGATGAGGAAGAAGCAAGTCGTCGAGGAAGGCACTTGCTCGAATCTGTTGTTAATGAAGTGTTGCCAATACTAATTTGAGAACCGTTGTAAATATGCATGGCACTGCATATATGCCTAAGGGGAGACAGGAATTTGTAGACCATGTCGTAGTAAATGAATCGGAAGAGGTGCTGGACAGACGCATGAAGGGGGCTGTGTAGCTATGCGTCCTCGAGTTCAATTAAAATCGTCCAATCGCCTAAATGCAGTGAGTGGCAGATGGAATCCACTGTTTCCATTTTGAAATGGTCGTTCTTAATGTACCGTTTAGTGGTCACAGGTTGAAGATCACCCTGAAATCTCCAGTTTTCTTTGGGCAAAAGAAAATTGAACTGTAAAAGTCTAGATGAAGTGAGACTACTTGGTCGGATTGCTGATTTGTCAAGAGGCTATTGATCTTGGTGGTGAGACGATCGCAAGCGACCGCAGCCATGGACCATGACGGCGGGGAGATGAGAGAATCACGGCTGTAAAAATGCGGTAGAAAGCCTTCGCTGATGATAGAGAGTGCAGAAGGGACGGAGGTAAGAGTTTGCCAAGCTGTAGAAAATGGCATAGACGACCCCGACAGGAAGGGACGTAGAGCAAATGTCGGCGCTCAGAATGGGGTCACTGCTTGGGGCCGGAAGATGCATATCAGCCAAAGCGGTCGGTTGCATCTACGGCCGGGACCTTTGTTTCGCATGGACGCCTGTTCAGGAGCAGACGTTTGGGGTGGTTCATGACGGATGTTTGCTGGTATTATATGCCAAGTGTCCTTGGTGTTTGCACGAAAGGGCTTGGACGGGGTCTTAGGATACCGTGAATATTTTGGTCGAAAGGTCCTTGGTTTATGAGTGATGTCAAGCTTAGGGATGAGACCGCAAAAGAGTGTGTCAGACTCATGGATGGGTTGATTCTACAGCTCGTGGCGTGAGGAGTCGTTGAAGTTGGAAGCAGTGCTGAGAGCAACCTCTTGAAAAAGCAGAGATGAGTTAAAAGGGCCCTGGTGAGCCAGTTCGTAGAAAGGAACGCCAGCAGGCCTTTCGAAAAGATTTACTGATGAGGAAAGCCAAGTCCTTAGTCTGCGTTGGTGGTGGTTCGGTGGAACGTTCTTGCAAAGCTCATTAGCTGCAGTGTTCAAGATATCCGCTTAGGAAGCAGCTCGGAGGCCTAGTTGCAGAAGACAGTCGTTGTCTTGAAGAACTGAAGTCGGAACCGTGACTCGGCATGGAAAGAAGAGAGCAGTGCCGAAATCCTTCTGGACGTCTGCTGTAAGAAACTCTGAGCGAGGATGAGCGTCTAACTTCTTTGGGTTATTGGTTCCATCACCTGTTGGGTGAAAGAAGGAAGTATCTCGGCCCGATCATGGAGGTGGTGGATCTTTGTAAAGTTCCTTTCCCTAAGAGAAGACCACCATTATGAAGGAGGGTCGTTAGTAAGTTGTGGATTGTCCAAGCACTCCCTGTTGGCATTGAGGGTGGTCATGGAGCCCGTTGGTCATGGAGCACGGTGGTCATGGAGCCAGTTGAAAGGGTGCGGTTCTCGCTGCTACCGGTCGTTGAAGGTGAAGACTTGTACAGAAAACAGTTGGGGGATTATATCTTCGACCATTTTAAGATCTCAGATGGGTCAGGATCGTCTTCGAAAGATGCAACAAAGTGAGCGGGTCGAGAGTATGGCTCATCAGAGGCGACCGATTGATGGTTAAGAGCAGCAGGTGTAGGGTCAGAGTCATCAGTGTCAGGAATCACGATGGGTTGCGAAGGAGGCAACGAAATTGGTTGGAAAGCAGGAGGGGGACGAGGGGCAGGGAGGCACAACGGTCGGTGCACACACAGTTACCAACAAGACAATACTGGAAATGACCACGACGTTTCCAATCCCATGCGGACAAGCACATTCTTCGCCGGATCTTCAGTAACTCCAGTCGGATCTTTTTAATAGGAAACGGTCCTCTCATACCACTGAAAGCTCTCTTGACCTTTCTACTCGTTCTTCACGATGGTCGTCTAGTCTGCTTCGGTCCGCTAGTGCTTATCCTTCAAACGAACCACTCTCCAAGAAAACATTTAACAAGTTGATGAACATGGCCCTCTGTCCCTTTTTGTCGTAAGCGACTGGCTGCTCCAATACGTCTATAACCGACCCAGTACACTCAAGGTTGGGTACAGGCTACTTGTTAATCGAACAAGTGACAGCAGACGTCCCTTGCTGTCCCTGGGTCCTCTTGGCCGCCCCACGACTGGTACATCCGAGCGACCAATAGGACCCAGGGAAACAGCAAGAGACGTCGGCTATCGCTTGTTCGATAAACAAGTAACCTGTACACCTTGAGTGTACTGGGTCGGTCATAGACGTATCGGAGAAGCTGGTCGCTTACGACAAAAGGATTGAATGGCCATGTTCATCAACTTGTGAACTGCTTTCCTGGAGAGCGTTTCGTTTGAACGGTCGGCACCAGTGGACAGAAGCAGACTAGATGACCGTTGTAAAGAATGAGTCGAAACGTCAAGAGGGCCCTCAGCAGTATGAGAGGAACATTTCCTATTGGCAAGGCGCTTAGCCTTTACTTGAAGTTTGAAGCAGGCATAAGTCTCCTTGACCTTAAAAAAGTCCGACTGGAGAGACTGAAGATCCGGCGAAGAATGTGACTGTCCGCATGGGATTGGGAATGTCGTGGTCGTTTCCAGTGTTGACTAGTTGGTTGCTGTGTGTGCGACCGGGGAATGGTCCTGTGAGTGGTCGTTACGGTATTCTGACGACCGAGGACAAGCTGCAGACAAGGTAAAAAATGCCTGGGATGGGAAGGGACAGGTAGCTCCACCAAAACTTCGGTAGCGCATGGGGCATGGTGTGGCCTCCCTGGCCATCACTTCCTGTGGTGTGCCCTTAACACGAGATATGAGAACGGTCGAAGCGAGAGAAAAAAGGGTCCGTAGTGGCTCTGATCACGATATTTTAATATTTTCTCGGAACGAAGAAACAGCACGTCCGAACAGATCAAGACGTAGAGAAGAAAAGATGGTCCTGTGGTTTTTAGTGGTTTATTGGAGAAAGAGAATGCTAAAATTCCAGGTAATGTATATTTTCATCCTCAAAAAAACGTATATTTCGCAATGCCCACAATCTTAAATTCACGACAGGCTTGAATATGTCTGCATGTACGATTCAAAATACTGTCAGCATGCTTGTCGGGGGGGGGGGGGGGCGCCACAACACGCTAGTTCACGCAACCGAGCACTTGACAGTGTTCTTGTTATTTGCCCACTCAGTTTGTGCAGCTCCAGTTAAGATATATGGAAAAGGCAAACTTAATTTTATATCGATGCTCGACTTTCATTTGCTTGTTAAGTGTGCGCCCGGACTTGCATCTTCAAAAGCAGCAGCAATGATTTTCCCGTCATCTGTTGATGAATAAAAAGCACCGAAAGAAGCTCAAATGCGCATAAATTGAAACGAAGCGATGTTTCGGAAATTGCTGCACTCACTTATCTAATGAAGCCTTATAGTGCTTAAAGCTGGCTGCTTATATGCTGGCTTCCGACTTAAGATCAGAGGGTAAAATTTTCATTTTTACATCCGTCGTGTGATGGGTGTTTGCTTCTGTTAATTGCTATTTTTTTTTAGTAAGTTGCAGTATTTTTTTTAGTGGTTTATTGTTTTATTATGACTTTATTTAAGTTTGTAAGGCTTTATTATCTGCTTGATAACGGAGGGCATATGTTCCTTTTTTTTTAAACTTTATATGTACACCTTTCGATTTCTTTACATCATCGTTCATTTCGTAAACAATAAGCAAACCATGCAGGCATTATTCTTGAAAAAAAAAAAAGTCTATTTAGGCCACTTCTGAAATAAAAGGTGGTATTCACTTCAGGAAAGTCGGCACTGCTATCTAGCGCCTGTGATCTGCTTGTAGCAAGCAAAGAATTGCACCAAGAATTTTTGTTCAAATAAACAAACCTAATTAAATTTAATCTCCCTTAATTATTGAGTAAAAATTTCGTACATTCTCCGGAACGAAGCAAGCTACAAATCTTAACAATATCACGGCCGCTAGACGCATTATAGACACTTAACAATTTATTGTGGTGCCGTCTAGCAACCTTGATATCATGACCCTTTATAGTTTGCTCCCAAATGCCAGAGGATATACCAAATTTTCATTCAGTAATTAAGGAGTCTTTAGATTAGGTTTGTTTCTTTGAACGAAAATCTTGGTGCATTCCTTTGCTTACTGCAAGCAAATGTATCACAGACGCCAGATAGCGCTAGACGGCACTAGATTGTTTAGATTCACTTTAGGTGATATCTTTGACGGAAAAAATTACGCATTTTAAGTGTTAATCCTCAGTCTCTTCCCAGGTGCCGGATGACGTGCCAATTTCCACTCAGTAATTAAGTATTTTAAATATTATTCCCACGAGGTTTAAGGATTAATAATAAAAATACTTAATTACTGAGCGAAAATTTGGTATGTCCTCGGGCAGAGGATCACTGAGGATAAACACTCAAAATACGTCATTCTTCCCAAATTGGAAAGAAAGTTTCACTGTAATACATTCAAAGGTAAATGACAACATCGGATCCATTTATCAAGGTAGCGGTCCTTATGTAAGTCTCAGCATGAACTTCCATGTTAAACGTCAAACTTTGAGGCCCTACAGTTTCACCCAGAATTCACATAGACCAACGAAATTCGATATTTGGGGTCGTGTCGCAACTATTTCACTGCATTACAAATTTTAATGACAACAATTTAACCGTTCGGCGTCCACAGTATGGCCATTTCTTGTTGTTGTTGTTGTTGTTGTTGTTGTTGTTCTTCTTCTTCTTCTTCTTCTTCTTGGGACTCTTTGCCCTCACCTGGAGACCGAACCACTGAACCGATTTTCAAGTTCTATAGCTTAACACGTAAGTATGGACAAGGCCTAGGGCCTTTCGCAGGCTATTTTAACGTAACTACAATATTCTTGACACGGAAAGCCGAATGGGCTAAAACGTTTGCTCTCACCTAAAGATCGAAACAATGAACTGATTTTCAATTTGTACAGCTTAAAATGTAGTTATTAACACCGATCAGGGCTTTTGACCACGATTTTGATGTGACTGCAGTACTCCCGTCGGCAGAGCACTGGGCAGAAATAATTAAGTGGAGTAATAAATTTTTGCAGAAACTTTGCAGAAAACATAAATTTGGTACACAAGTCTTTCTTAACAGTAAAAATCGAACCAGCCATGGACCTCTATGAAATACCCCAAAGTGCCTTCAGTGCCCCCCCCCCCCCCCGGTGATGTCTCCCCCAGGGGTTTGGGTAACAAATTCTTATAGATCAAACTAAAAACATGAAATTGGGTGGAAAAGTCATTCTTAGCAGCATAAAACGAATCAACCATGGAAAAGTCTCTCTTATAACAGTTGTCTTAAGTTGATTACAGTGTTCTTTTCTGTGTTATTCTTGCTGAAACAAGAAAAAAAATAAGGGTTATTAGTATTAAAAAACGCTTAAGAGTATAAAATACGGATGTAAGCCTAAAAAAAACTTAAAGCCCTAAAGGAACAGATATTAGAAAAAAACATGTAAGCCATCAGCGTCGCACTAATACGTGTAAAAGAAGCTCCAGCTTATTTTTTGGGTCGCTGAAGATTCTTTTACACGTATTAGTGCGACGCTGATGGCTTACATGTCTTTTTCTAATATCTGTTCCTTAAGGGCTTTAAGTTTTTTAAGGCTTACATCCGTATTTTATACACTTAAGCGGTTTTTAATACTAATGAGGTAACAGTCATACACAAATAGCCTTGTGAGAAATCAACGTAGCCTATACAAATGTAAAGATGTCTGTCCGATTAGAATCCAAATCTAAAGCCTTCTTTTAAAAACCTGAACGGATTAACCACTAGTTAAAGCACGGATGGTTTTGCTGCACCGTTTGCAACATTGTGACGGTGTTCTTTCTGCGGATTTTTGCGGAAGGCGTGCATCGCGTTTATGTATTTACACTGGCTAATAAACGCTGGTTTTCGTTCGTTTCACTGACTCAATCAGTGCGTACCCTGTCCGGACTGCATGCAATTACATATAAATATTTCCAGCGGAAATAAAGAAATACGCCTTTGTACAACATAGTCGAAACCTTGTATCGGCAGGGTTCGTCGCATGCGGCATGATTGCTTCCGGGGCTTCGCATCAGCATGTCGGTTGGAGCTAGCAAGAGAAACTCCCGTCTTTGGTCATTGGTCCCGGTGCGTGGGTGCGGATCCAGTGCTCCTTCTGCCTGCAGCGCCATCTTCTGGCGACACTTGACTGCAACTACTCCGTCCTTCCTTTTCCTGCAAAAACCATAGATTCTATTCCTTGGTTTTTGATAATATCTTTGCTACAACTGATGTTAGACATCATGTATTTAACTTCATACCAGCTGTATCCTGGCATAACATATGCCAGTCTAGCCAGGTCCCGTATACCTGAGCGAAATACTTTTTGGGCAGCATGAAATGAAAACGAAGCCACTGCCCCCTGTCCCCTCCCCCAACTCTCCAGCAAACCCCCCCCCCACATTCGCGTATTCTATGGTCAGATTTCTCCCTCTGCGGCCCACCCTGGTAACCCCTTTTCCCTCCAGGTAACCCCTTTCCCCACCCGCACCCCCCCCCCCCATTTTCCATTGTATGGTCTGAATATCCCACATCCCTGCTCCCACTTCCTGTGAACCCCTGCTATTTTGTTTTTTTTAGGAAAGTAAATGTCTTTTTTTTATATGGCTGAATTGACTGTTTTTCCGTTCTGATACCAAGCGCGATAAACTCAACAACGATCGTGCATGCAGTGATTGTTACTCAACCACTTTGAAACTCTTCAATTCGGTTTTAAAAGCTAGCATTATCTATATATACAATATGATTAAAAGGAAATTCTTAGCAAACTAAACAGCATGCACTAAAATGAAGGAAGGCGAGCGACCGATAACGAGCTTTAGCAAACGAAATATTGCTTCAATAATGCAAGGAGGAGGGGTAAAGGAGGAGGAAAGAAGAAGGGAGGGGAGATGTTGGAGACGAGAAGAGAGAGAATAGGGGAGGGAAGAAGAGAGAGAATAGGGGAGGGAAGAAGAGAGAAGGGGAAAGAATAAGTGGAGAGTAAGGGGAAGTGGGGAGGGGAAAGGAGAATAGAAGGAAAGGGGAAGAGGAAGGGAGGATGAGAAGGGGAGATTACACTATTTGTTTACTGAACGTGGGCATCAAGCAGAAGGAGGAATGGGTAGGGTATCTGAGGTGGAGGGGGGGGGTTAATAATTTAGAATCAAAGACCAAACACCAAGGGTACCAGGGGAAGGGGGGAGATGAGGCTTAATGGCGCGTCGACAGCTTGGTCATTAGTGCCAACCTCAGTCACAGTGCAGTGGTCCGGGTTACCACTGCACCACACATTACAGAGATATTATTCAAACCCCTAATCTAAATCTTGTCATACAGCTGTACCTCCTGCAAAAATTGAAAAACACCGGACAGGAGGACAGACTTATCGCCCAATTGACGCACAATGTCATGCGGAAGATGGAAACGACGACGAAAACCATCAAGATGGCAACAATCAACAAGGAAGTGCCGGACCGTAAGTGGCCGCCGACACCAATAACATTCTGCAGCAAAAGGGGCCCTTTCTGGCCCTCTCGGAAGTGATCTCAGCCTTATTCCCTCGGACGCTTTTCCAACTCTGCGTCTGAGGTTACACGCTTTTTGGCAAGCCTCGTGGGATGGACAGGACGGCAATAAATTACGAGCTATTAAAGGCACTGTTGAGGAATGGCACTCGGCGTGTCGCCGCAGTCGCCGTGAGGAGGTGGTGTTGGCCCGTTTGCGCATTGGTCACACTCGACTTACTCACTGTTACCAGGGGGAAGGGCAGAGAGGTATACTTCACTGTCGGAGGGCGGTCGGGGGCAGGAGTGTGGAGATTTGGGGCGAGATTGAAAGTGCCAGAAAGTGCTAGAGGGGGTGCAGTGGGGTGCGAGGAACAGTGTGTGGGGGGGTGGGGACCAAACACTAGGGGTAAAGGGCGGGCAGGTATACAGAACCTCTACTGCCGGAGAGCATGCAGTGGGGTGCGAGGGGCAGTCGGGGAACCAAGGACAGGGCTGGGGAATGTAGGGTTGTCGCGGGGGGGGGGGTGCTGGGAAATTGAAAGTACCAGATACTTTACTAAGACGACGAACTATGAGGAAATACTAGGAGAGGACAAGTCCAGGAAATTCAATCATCATGCAGCATGCACGGGTCCAGCTAGTCTATATATATATAATGTACATATAATAGGCTTAGTAGGGATGTACTTAGCGAACTCATCAGCATGAATGTATATTATGTGCTCATCATACCAATTATTGTTGCCTGCCTTTAACGACCAACTTAGGGGTAGTTGCTAAGTGAAACCTAACCTGGCATTCCAACCATCAACCCCAACCAATCCTAATTTAAACCATTCCGGCCTATAAATTTAGAACCTTTTCCCTCTGTTACTTAACCCTTAAATGCATGAATTATTTTCTGATACTTTTTTTTAAGGACCATTCGAACCGGCATTAGCAGGGTTTGGAGACGAGGACGCTGACCACTAGGCTGTTGCTGCTCGCTTTGCTCGTGGTCCTCGGGGGACCCCTCACAAAGCTTGCAGTGCGAGTTGGGACTTAGTTTTTTCACGTTTAGTCAGCTGTTACCTGCAGGCAACCGTATGCAACATGGGGTTAACAGCTCAGTTATTTACTGGCTTACTTGTTTAGGAATCATTATTAAGCCATGAATTTGTCACCATCCTTTTGAGCCATACCAATTGGCGGGCGAGAAATCACCTTCAAATTTATCATTAAACGTGAACCAAAAGTCCAGAAAGGTAATTCTTGATTCAGTCTAACCTTAACATAAGTTAGTCCAGTGTGTCAACCATCTAAACATTACCTTTCGTTGCTACAACCTTTAGACCTAAATAAATAGACATAAATCGCTGAAAATAATATTAAGGATAATTGGAAATAAGCCAACAGCGAAAATTATACACTAGAAATAACGTAGTTTCAGTAAGCCACCTTTATGCACTTACGTTTCGTCGGAGTGGCATGACCCGAATGCGAACCGGCTACCCAGTTCGCCCCCAGATCACTTTCATAGCGCCTTAATCGCTATGGCCATATCCTCCACTGGCATAAAGATACTCACTGACCCGGCTTCGTCATTTTTTTCAGGAGAAATAGCGTTTAAATAGCGTTTTCAATATATAACCAAATTTCACTCCTTTAATTCTAATCGACCTCAACGACAGCACCTTTAGCCAGCGGTTTAGCATTAAGACGCATGAAGCATTGTTTTATCCATTAAAAGTTAAGTTCATAGTTTGTTGCCAACAATCATTGAAAACCCTCGTTATTAGAAAAGATTGTTGTAAGTAGTCACCAGCCATTCTGCATTGTTAGTCATCAGCCATGCCAGGCGGCTAATGGCTGGTGGCTCGAGTGGCCGTTTTACAACACTGGTTGTAGTACAACTCGTTTTTAATAATGTAGAAGATTGTGAATAGAGCCACAGCCGACTTTGTGAAATATCACGTCACGGCCTTCTAATTGTTTACTATGATGATTTTATCAGAGTAGTGATGTGTAGTTACAGGATGTGTCGCTTCTTCGTGTCATAGCTGAAGACCGGTTACATGAGTTACGACGCTCCGCACCCACAGCATCATAAACATTTCAGCCTTCATTATCGCGATGTCACAGTCTTCGCAAGGTTCTACGCCACTCAGTTAGATTTTTTTTTTGTAAAGTTTAGGCAACCCACTTTTAAGGGCTGTCTGGATTGTTATGTTGAAAAGGATTTGTCATTACACCATAGGCAACGCTAAAGCATCCAGCTTGAAAACAACAAATACGTATGGGGAACGAACGCCCTTCAATTCTTCCATATTTCTCAATTCATATGTAGAGTGTACCATACCAACAGTGAGGTTATCAGACAGTTTGTCTTTAGGATTAGCCGCATCACACAGTGTTAACACGATAAGTCGGATCATCGTGGTTAGCCAATAGTAACGACTTTGTCACGTGCCGGAGGTCTGAAGTTAAAACCGGGCTTCATCCCACTCTTGTACTTTCGGGAAGAGTAGGTCCTGGAAATGCATGCATGCTGTTAACGATATCAAATTAAAGATAATAAGAACTGCTTAGCATAATTGTTCATTTCATCCTCGAGTTGGCAGTGTGGGAAATGCGGGCGTGGCCAGAACAGACACCAACAATCTGCAGACAAGTGCAGGAGAGTCGTGGGCAGAGCGGACATAGCACGGCCCGGATTTTCATTTTTTGTATTTTCTGGCAGTGAATTTACGAGAGCTTCCCTGCCCCCTGGTGAGTGTCTAGCAATTCTGATTGGGAAGGTTATAAGACGTTTATTGTTACCATGCGAAGCACGGTCCCCACCGTTCAGACTGCACTCTGCGAGAAGTGCCAGAAGATTTCTCCCTTATTTCTGTTTCCTTTTGCGGGGGGTTGACCCTCCTGAATGTTCTTGGTGTCGACGGCCACTTACGGTCCGGCACTTCCTTGTTGATTGTCGCCATCTTGATGGTGTTCGTCGTCGTTTCCATCTTCCGCATGACATTGCGCGTCAATTGGGTGATAAGTCTGTCCTCCTGTCCGGTGTTTTTCAATTTTTGCAGGAGGTACAGATGTATGACAAGATTTAGATTAGGGGTTTGAATAACATCTCTGTAATGTGTGGTGCAGTGGCAACCCGGACTACTGCACTGTGACTGAGGTTGGCGCTAATGACCAAGTTGTCGACGCGCCATTAAGCCTCAATCCCCCCCCCCCTTATTTCTCTTTTAGAAGGCAAGAATCTGCTCTTCCCATGCGTACACCTGTCAAGTGTCCATTACGACCACCATTACCACATAAACCCCGAGATAACATTTGACGTTGAAAAGGAGGTTTCTGACATCGAAAAAAGTCTATTTGCGAGCCTGCACTAAGATCAAAGTGTCCGTCCCGTCCGACAGGTATTCGTGTGAGATTTTTAAGTGCTTGTAACTCATGATCTGTTAAGCAGAATTACAGACCAAAATGTAAATGAAAGAATAAATACAAGGCAACTAAAATAAATAAAGGTTAACAGGGAATACATTAAGTAAAAAAGGGTAAATAATTAGTAAATTGTAAGGATAATTCCAAAACAGATCATTTTATTTTTAACCTTTTTATATATTTATATTTATTTATTTATAACTCAGGGGCTACAATTACTGTATTGCTACAAAACGATGCAGTAATGTATCAATTATCCTTACAGTGAAGTTGCCGTTATCCATTTGTTGGTTGGGAGGCCAATTTGATACATTAGCTAAGTCTGGCAGATTTCTCTCATGATTTCTAATTGAGAGAGCATTGTTGATCATTTTTGTGTACTAGTAGTTATTCTGTGATTATTATTGATTACAAGAGATTAGTATTAAAAAACGCTTAAGGGAATAAAATACGGATGTAATCTTTAAAAAACTTAAAGCCGTAAAGGAACAGATATTAGAAAAAGACATGCAAGCCATCAGCGTCGCACTAATACGTGTAAAAGAATCTCCAGCTTGTTTTTTGGGTCGCTGGAGATTCTTATGATTTTATGGCTTTAAGTTTTTTAAGGCTTACATCCGTATTTTATACGCTTAAGCGTTTTTTAATACTAATATCCATTATTTTTTTTTCTTGTCTCAGCAAGAATAACAGAAAAGAATACTGTAATCACCTTAAATTAACGGTTATAAGAAAGCCTATTTAATACTCAATTTTAAGAGCTGTAAAATTTGAAAATCGGATTTCTACGTGAGAGCAAAATTTCCCGAAGAAGAACAACAACAATAATTGTAGTCACATTAAAATAGAGTTCAAAAGGCCATGGGCCTTCATCATACGTACGTTTTATGTTGTAAAATTGAGCATCGGTTCGTTGGTTCGATTTTCAGGATTAGTACAGCTGTTACGGGCCAGAAATTAGGCTAATTAAGTCAATTCTTAGCTAATAAATCGCGCTAGCTATGGAATCTCTCGAGATATCCCCTAAGGCCTCTTCCTGTCCCCCTACCACACTCACCTGTAGTACTACGAATTTTGGTACTATGAATTTTGGCTAACAAATTCCAATTCCAATTTCCAATTCCAAATTGCAATTTTGGCCAACAAATGACCAACAAATTCTTGCTGATCATGCTAAAACGTGAATTGGTACACAAGTCATTCTTAGCAGTACAAATGGAACTAGAATTTGTTGATTAGCAACCTCATGGAGAGGTCACATGGAAGCACTGGAGGGTGGGTGTATCTCATGTCGTTCCATGTGTAGTTGGATTTCCACTGCTACAATGGATGCTTTTAATACATTCATCAAGAATTTGTTGGTCATTGATGCTTCATGGGGTGCCCCGGCCGGGGCGGGGGGGCCCCAGGGGGGAGGCTTTGGTGGCATATCATGGGGATCCAAGTTTGGTTCAATTTCTAGTGCTGGGAATGATCTATGTACCAAAATGCATACTTTCAGTACGATCAACAAGAACTTTTCGGAAATCAATCTCATAGAGCGGGAATATGGGGGAAGCGCTGAGGGGCCTTGGAGGATATCGCGGAAGTTCCATAGCTAGTTTGATTTCTACTGCTAACAATTACTTGCGTACCAGATTTCATTCTTTAAGAACTATTAGTCATGCGGCTAGCTAGGTTCGGTATGCAATTCGATGTACCCTACATTTAGTTTTTGAATTGAGTTTATGGAAGGTTAAGCATTGTAAATTCACTTTTCACATAACTGGTTGGGTGGTCATTTAGCCGCCATATTGGTTTCCAAAATGGCTGCCATCGGATAACAAAAGTGGGCATTACTTTGTTTCTACATCACCTAGAACAAAATTTTTTTTTTAAACTATGTTTTGTTGCTCAAGGAACCCGAAATTCATACTGGGATAGATTTCACACAATAAGTATTGCTGTGGTAATAATTAGCAGCTTGTGTAAGTTGCCATTTTTATTTTCAAGGTGTCCGTATTGAGAATAGAACAGTGATTCTACCTTGATACGTTAAATAATTATGGTGCGTACATGTGGGATTTCTTTCACATCGATGCAAACAGAGGCTAATAAATAAATCGTTTAAGAATCGTTTTTAATCTCAAAGTAAGTAGTACACCATTAAAAGGAACTTAAAAAGTAAGAGCAACTATAATTATTTCACACATCACGAATCTTCAGTTTACATTTATAGCAATTGATTCGTTGGATTGCTGCAAGAAGGAATTACTTGAGACTTGCAAACGTCGCAACATTTATATTAACATTACGACAAGAGCAGACATTTTCCCGTGCACACTTTAAGCATGTACACGGAGAAAGGATTTCTGGTGGTAGAGGAGTTTGTCATTAATGTTGGGAGCAATACTGCCTCACTGCGTTTATCCATCTATAGCACTGAAAGTAAGTGCTTTGAATGTGACAGCACATAGTGTCTGAAGTTGAACAGTAACTTTCAAATGTTTTGTGGCATTTGTGATGATATTGGAAATATCGAAGTTCATCAAATGTGTTAAACTTACTTTCAAGACATGTAGTGAAGAACCTTCCGCCTTTTTGCTGTAAGCCAAAAGCCCCCCCCCCCCCCTTAAGCCCCACCTCCCCCCCCCCCCCCCCTTTTGCTTTTAGCTTCTGTGAGTTGTACTAGATCAAACCCATCAAGTCAGTCTGAAAAGGCGTCTTGTTCTAGGACATTCAATACTGCATGCTTGGTTCCAACTACACTAGTACAATCGCAACTATTAAATGCACGCATTTCAGGAGGTTTATTTACTGCACTGCTGGCTATTTTGGTGGCCAGGTCATGTAAAGGCACAAATCTAGTCGCTATCCCTTGTCCACATAGCATCCACAGTTGTTAACATAACATTCGCAGTTTTTTTCAGTCCAGCATTCCCCAGGATTTTTGAAATGATAATATGAGGCATGGGAAATGATGGGCATTTGATATGATATATGAGGCACACATCAGTGTCCGGTAAGGCATCAAGAACCCTCGGAGAGCAGCACTAGTGGTTACAATGTGTTGTATATAAAGAAGTAATCGGCCATCAGCTTCTTCACCACTGCACTGTAGGTTTGAAATGTGCTCTACAGTTGAAGACTGCTGACCTTGGCATTTTGGTAGAATAACTTTGTAGACTTTTATGATGCTTAATGCTACACTCATGCTATACATCAAGCACAATGTCCATGCGTACACAGTTAGCTGATATATCTGATATATGACTATTTTTTTTTGTATAAATATTCACATATCTGTCCAAATGTTGCAAGTTTCAAAGTCTTTATGGGGGCCTTCCTAATATGAGCCACGAAGTCAATCACAATAGATACTTCCGTAGGAATAGCAGGTGGAGAACCAATCTCGTTATATGCGAGAACGTTTTAGTCTTTTTCCATTTCCCACATTAGATCAGACTTCAGCGATTTTATCAAGCAGCTGTCAGTTGTCATATAAAGTGACATTGGCATTAGCTTGAATGTGAGTAGGTAAAGAATAATACAAACTATTGACCTTGCAATATCTATTATGCGCAATGCATTGCTGCTTACCTTTTGAATATCCCCTTTCAAGTGTTTCACACCCTTTTTGCTTATCCGATTCTTCTTTACTGGATCCGTGAGGGCTTTGGTTTTACTATCAAAGCACTCCTTCGTAAATGCCAGGAACAGTCCATGGCCAGCCTCCACGCACTTTAGTATTTCCTTAGCTTCACTATCCATTAGTTTTCCTGCAAATATAGATTTCGCAGTCTTGCATCACTTCCTTCTTGTTCGCAAAAAGGATCACCGCGGTCAACAATGTACTGTTGCATTTCTGTTATGCATTCTTCATCAGTCGTAGCTTCCACCATCACGATCTCACCATTCTATGTCAGATTACATACTTCATAAAGAACTTGAATTATCTGTACTTTCTCGTGTCTAAGTCATGTTGTGCCATAACGTCTTTTCTTCTTGTGATGCTATTATGCCTCCTTGGTTTTTCACAACTTTGTAATAGTTTTGCTCAAAAACCTGATCGATGACAACTCAACTGAATCTCCTTGAGGTGTTCTTCACAACATACCCGCCTCACATGTAAATTCTACATGAATAATTGGAAAAGTCTGTAGAAGAAGCAAGCAATCCTGCAGGGAAACGGTAGCCCATCTCGCAATTGTAACTCCTTACCTAAGTGTCCTCATTACACCATCACACCACATTGACACGCAGGTTTGGCCAACTTAGGTAAAAGCATTTTGAAAGTTAACCGTGGTCATGCTCACTGCATCAAATTGGGTTGCTGGATATCTGTATTACAGCTGTAATTGTCAATATAATTAGCATTTGTTCTTGTTTAATAGCAGTCTATGAAAAGCAATATAGTGTCTTTCACAAGCTGCTAGTTATCACCCCGACAACACTTATTGTCTGAAAGCTTTCCCAGTATGATATTCGGGTTCCTTAGGCAAGAACACATAGTTGTGAAAAATTTTTTTGTTCTAGGAGGTGTAGATGGAAAGTAATTCCCGCTTTTGTTCTCTGCTGGCGGCCATTTTGGAAACCAATATGGCGGCTAAATGAACATGCACCCAATATGATATTCGGGTTCCTTGGGCAAGAAAACAAAGTTTTGGAAAAAAAAACATTTTTTGTTCTAGGTGGAGTAGAAGCAAAGTAATGCCCGTTTTTGTGCTGCGCTGGCGGCCATTCTGGAAACCAATATGGCGGCTAAATGACCATGCACCCAGTTATGTGAAAAGTGAATTTTCAATGCTTAACGTACCACGAACACAAATCAAAAACTAAATTTAGGGTACAGCGAATTGTATACTCAACCCTAGCTAGCTCCTAAACTATATCTGGAAGAATGTGTTCGTCAGGCCTCAAGGAGGGAGCACGGGGTTGGGGGGGGAGGGGCAATCGTTGTGGTGCCTTGTAGATTATCTCGAGGAGGTTCCATAGATAGTTCAATTTGTACTACTATGAATGACTTGTGTATCGCAATTCAAGTGTTTAACCCGATCTGCAATAATTTGTTGGTCAAGCATCAGAGAGGGGGCAGAGGGGAGCGCTAGGGAGCCCCTTAGGATATTTCGTGGTGGTTCCATGCTTGGTTGATTTGTAATGCTATGAATGACTTGAGTGCCGAGTTTCATGCTTTTTGCTCGATCCGCAAGAATTTGTTCGTCAAACCTCAGTGGGGGGCACAGGGGGGTGCTAGGGTCCCTTTGTGGGTATTTCATGTGGGTTCCATGGCTGATTCAATTTAAACTGCTAAGAATGCATGATTCTTAGCTCTTAGAGAGCTGCTAAAATTTCATGATTTTAGCTTGATCTCTAAGAATTTGTTGCCAAAGCCCCTGGGAGGGGGCACGGGGAGAAGGGTGCTGGGAGGGGGGGGGGGGAGTGCTGAAGACACTTGGGGGTATTTCATGGGGTCCAAGACTTGTGTACAAAATTTCATGTTCCTAGCTCGATTTGCAAAAATTTGTTACTCCACTTTACGCTTTCTGCCCAGTGCTCTACAATAATAATTGCTCTGCCGACGAGAATACTGCAGTCACATCAAAATCGTGTTCAAAAGGCCCTGGTTGGTGTTAATACCTACATTTTAAGCTATACAAATTGAAAATCGCTTCATTGGTTCGATCCCTAGGTGAGAGCAAAAGTTTTAGCCCATTTGGCTTTCCGTGTCAAGAATATTGTAGTTGCATTAAAATAGCCTGCAAAAGGCCCTAGGCCATGTCCATACCTACGTTTTAAGCTATAGAACTTGAAAATCGGTTTAGTGGTTCGGTCTCCAGGTGAGGGCAAAGAGTCCAAACAACAACAACAACAACAACAACAACAACAACAACAACAACAACAAGAAATGGCCATACTGTGGACACCGAACGGTTCGATTCTTGTCATTAAAATTTGTAATGCAGTGAAATAGTTGCGACACGACCCCAAATACCGAATTTCGTTGGTCTATGTCAATTCTGGTCGAGACTATAGGAGTTCATAAAAGCATCAAGATTTTCATAAAGACATTGATAACGAAATAGATGCACAAACATTCATTAACCAATTCTTGACATTTCGAGCCAGTGTGGCCCATTATCAAGAGATTCACTACAAATTTAAGTGATAAAAACTACGAAAGACAAAGAAAAAAACCATCGTGGTTACGTCACAAAATTGGTAGGATGGAAAATCAAACTCAAACAATTACAAGTGTTACAACCAAAATAAAAAAGTTATAAAGGCAAAAAGGATCTCAGTGTGCACAGAGGAAGCGTAATCCCTGTGCACACCGAGAGCTCTTTTGCCTTTTTAACTGTTTTATTTCGATTGCAAAACTTGTGATTGTTTGACTTTGATTTTCCATCCTACCAATTTCCTGGACGTTGAGTATGTCCTCGATGTACATTTTTGCGTAGTTTTAGTGTTGTTTTGACACCAATTTTGTGATGATTGGTGCAATCCGAAGCCCACTGTGCTCACAGAGGTTGCTTTTGCCTTTTTAACTTTTCATTTCATTTCAAAATTTGTAATCGTTTGTCTTTCATTTTTCATTTTTTTATTTATTTAATTGTATCCTGAAGTCTCAAAGAGAAATTTGTATGGGTTACATCAAGTATAAATTAAATTACAATAACATCATCTTTACAATTACGGAGAAAAATAAAACTGAATGTATAAAACAAAATAGGAATCAAATTTTAAAGTACAAGAACAAGATAATGAACACAATCATGAAGATGAATCCTTCTCGATTAAACTTATAATACAGTACTATGGCTTAACAAATGTATGACAATAAAGTTCTAATTTTTAAGAGCAGAATATAAAAGCATAAAAAGCATAAAATAATACCTATTTATTAATAAAACATTCTCTGATTTTTCGCTTAACTTGGCCAAAACTAGTCAAATATTGGGTTCAGCTGGTAGCTGGTTAAAAATTGTTGATATATAAAAATTTTGATATCTTGTTCCATAACTGTTTTTTACTAAAGGAATTTCGTATCTAATGGTTTCATCCCTCAGATAACTATTTTTTGAAATACTCACTATTTTATGGTCTTTATTAAAGTAATTGTTTAAAGTAATTGTGTAGTGTCTTAATTTTATTACATCAAGTATCTTGTAATCTTTGCATAGGTCTTTAGTCGAGGTATCAGAATTTACTTTCTTAAATAGAACCTTAATATGTTTATTTTGTGTTCTTTGAAGTCTGTGTATCAGGTACCCTGATATGACTAGTGATCAGGGCATCAAAAACTATTTTCTTATTTTTTTCATTTAACACATACTTTAACCTGTAAAACAAGTGTAGAAATCTTCTTAATTTTTTTATCAATGAATTTATATGCGTTTTAAATTTCCAAGATTGGTCAATATTTAAAGCTAGGTATTTTGCTTCTTTTACCATTTTAACACTAACACAAGTTATTGAACACCTATTAGAGTTTTGACAACGTTCTGCGCAAAAAAATAATTGATCATTCTCCATAATCCTACGCGGAGAGCTAATTGCAATAACATTTGTTTTTGACTCGTTAATAAAAACGTCATTTTCAAGAACCATAAGTTGATATTGTCAAAATCGTGCCGTAAGTTTTGTTCCATTCTATTTTTCATGTTATTGGTAGAAACTAGAAATATATCATCAGCAAAAAGAGTAATATTACAATTTTTTACATAATTTA
This sequence comes from Lithobius niger, assembly GCA_023313725.1. Classification (NCBI taxonomy): domain Eukaryota; kingdom Metazoa; phylum Arthropoda; class Chilopoda; order Lithobiomorpha; family Lithobiidae; genus Lithobius; species Lithobius niger. The sequence continues at coordinate 7,578 of JAHWFP010185681.1, read as the reverse complement.
CAACATCATTTATATATACTGAAAAGAGAAGCGGGCCCAGAACCGAACACTGTGGGACACCATACTTAATGAGCTCATGATTTCTGTAACAACCGTCTACTTTAGTGAAAGCCTTTCGATCATATAGGTTACTTGTTATAATTTTGCCACATTTCCCTCTCAGCCCATACGCTTCGCATTTTTTTAATAAGCCTAGCATGATCAACCGTATCAAAAGCTTTCCGCAAATCCACCAAAACAGCTCCTTTGATAATAAGTAACTCTCTTGATAAGTAACTCCCATGATAATGGGCCAAACTTGGCTGGAAACTTCGAGAAGTGGTTAATGTAGGTTTGTGACCTATTTGGCTGCAAACGTCTTTCTTATAATTGATTAGTTGCAGGGTGGTGATTATTTTGGTTATAATCAAGATTTTAATAACACGTAAGATTACAACAATAATTATGACATAGTTCAAGTTGCTAGAGTTTGATATATTTCTTGCTTGGCAGTGATTGCTACTGCCAAAATGCCAATTCCTACAGATCAGTAAGTATTAAAGTTTAAAACGTGATTACCACGTGTAAATTTCAGTAGTAACATGCACACCGCAGTGACTATTATTACAGCAGTAAAGTTGGAGGCTGTGTTGTTGCACACTGGAACATTCCTCACACATGCACTGATTAAATGAACACAGTCACGTCAATTGCAGTTGCTAGTTACTGTGGACTCTGGGGCGTTTGCATCTTCGTACGGGCAAAGGTAACGTGTGAAACTTAGGTGACGTACAGTTTCATTAGCCTGAAACGGAGATGCAGGAGGCTTATAGCCAAACCGTTTCTGTGACAATTCCAGCGGGAAGTTTTGTCCCTGACCTGGCTTGGCAGTAGGCACAATAGGGTTAAATGGGACGCCAGAGGTTACTACGTGGATCGGTTGGTACACAATTACAGTACTAAGGAAAAGGAAGAATCATCACTGAAAACTTTGAGTTGGGGACTGTGTATAACTCCTATCTTTAATGGTCGTATTGGAAAACACAATATGGTCACATAGGTGTTGAATTAACACAAATCGCTGACAAGCAATAGGGTGGTAACGGATTTGTCAATAACAGTCTAGGGCAGGCCTGAGAGAAATAGCTAGGCAAAAGAGGAAAGTTAATAAGTTTGGAAAGTTAATAAGTAAACTACGGACTGGACTGGTTACACTTGCAATACTTGTCCGGAATGGCGGCCGCTACATTCCATTTAAGTCCTGACGAGGCATTGGGTATTGGCATAAGTGTTAGGCTTGTAGTTTACTTATGGAGGAATTGTTATTTTCTATGTATTAATCTATCACTTCACTCAAAGCAGTGTTCCTTGTCAGGCTTCACTTCACTTCGCTCGGTTAGAATGGCTTTTCGTAGCCACATTTTCGTCGTGTGCTGTAATTAGGAAACAAGCTTTGGGTCTATTACAGGTGGAGCGGATTGAAATATGAAGCCTCAAGGAGGTTGCATGGCTGGTTCGATCTGTAGTGCTAAGAATGACTTGTGTACCAAATTTCCTTCTTTTCCTCGATCAGCAAGAATTTGTTGGTCAACCCAGGGTAGGGCCACGAATGGGGGGGGGGGTTGCTGGGCGGGCCTCGGGGGTTCCATGAACGGCTAACAATGGCTTATGTACACGAAATTCCTTGCTTTCAGCTCAATCCGCAAGAATTTGTTGGTCAAGCCTCAGAGAGGGGACACCATCGGAACGCTGGAGCCCTTTGCGGTATTTCATGGGAGTTCTATGGCTGGTTCGATTTGTACCGCTAAGAATAACTCATGTACCAAATTTCATACTTTTAGTTCGATCGGTTATAATTTGATGGTCAAGCATCGGGGAGGGGCAGAGTGGGGGTATGGGGGGAAGATATTTCATGAAGGTTCCATGGCTGGTTCGATTTGTACTGGTATGACGTGTATAAAAAATTTAACGCTTTTAGCTCGATCTGAAAGATTTTGTTGGTCAAGCCTCAGGAGGGGACACAGTGGGGCACTGGGGGGTCCTTTTGGGGGTATTTCACGGGGATTCCATTCGTGTTCGATTTGTACTGCTAAGAATTGTGTACCAAATTTCATGCGTTCAGCTCGATTTGCAAGAATTTATTGGTCAAGCCTCAGGGAGAAGGCAGAGGGGAGGGGTGCTGGGGGCCCTTGTGTGGTGTTTCATGGGGGTTCCACAGACGATTTAACTTGTGCTGCTAAGAATGACTTGAGTATAACATTTCATACTTGTAGCTCGATCTGCAATAATTTGTTGGTCAAGCCTCAGGGAGGGGATACGGTGCTTGGGGGTGGGGTCTCTTGGAGCGCTTGTGAGTATTTATTGGAGAGTTCCATGATTTGGGGAGTTCGATTTGTACTGCTATAAAGAATGACTTGTGTACCAAATTTCACACTTTTAGCTCGATCAGCAAGAATTTGATGGTCAAGTATCGGGGATGGGGCAGAGGGTGGGGCCATGGGCGGGGTGGGGGGGGGGGTTGAGTGTATTTCATAGGTGTTCCATGGCCGGTTCGATTTGTACTTCTAATAAACCTGTTTAAACCAATTATAGTAAGTGAGAGTCGATTTGTTTCCTCTTGAGAATACAGCGATCGGTATGGCTACTAATTGTCTAACACGTGTGAAGAATTACCCCTCCTAAGAATACAATCCGAACACCCAAATGATTTCTTGACCGCGGTTCCACGACGCGTATGCAACCGTAAAACCAGTGGTCGTTTGCATTTCTAGCTTTTGATCAACTGCGTTGGACGGCATGACGGCGCACACCTCTCAATTAAAGACGAGCTCACTACGATTCTTCAATCGGTTTCATTTTAAACTGTAAGTTTATTACAACACTAGTGAACTGAATCAACATTAAAAATATTCAGCACCGTTTGGCAGTTTTACGATACAGGAAGCGAAGCCTCCAAACCATTTAGTATCGGCGTTTTGAACATTTCGTTTATCTGACTGCTACGTTGCCACATCGCACGACTGATAAGGATTAAATATCTAGATAGCACAGTCATTGCCCAAAAGTAGTTTTATGAATTTGCACCCTCCTCCCCTTCCCTGACAAAAAAACAAACAAATGTCATACAGTAGAAGTTGATTTAAATATTTCTCCTCCCCTCCAAAAAAAAAAAGTACTAAGAATTAAAGTCATGAACGATTGTCCAAACAAGAAAAGTAATTAAATCATGTCTTGGCCATTTTTATAACAAGTATAAGAAATATGCATCAAAAGGTTTTGTCATTAAAATTTAAAGTTACTGTTTATAAAAACAAAAAAAAGTGAATGACCGTTATAATTATAGACCCATATCGCTATTATCATCCATAAACAAATTTTTAAAAAAATTCTTTGCATTATGAATAATCAACTACATAAATCGTTTTAATCTTTTACAACATAAGAATCAATTTGGCTATCAAAACAAAAAAAGTACAATTGATGCTTTGTATTACATAGATGACAAAATCACAAAAGCTTTGTATGAAGATAAATATTTTAGTGCTTTACAGATAGATTTACAAAAAACGTTTGACACGATCAATTTTGGGAAACATAACACAAAAAGTTATGTATTAAATATTAGAGGCAAAATATTAAATATTATAGTTAGTTATACGTACGACAGAACTTTTAGTGTTTAAATTGACAACGAATTCAGTTACTTGGCTAAGATTGAGAATGCGGTACACATGGTTCCATTTATGGACCCTTATTTTTTTTATAGTGTGTAATGATATCGGAAATTTAAATCTAAACCCATATTAATTTTGACCTTATATGTAGATGATATTTTCATACTTTTGATAAACTACAATTATGATACAATGATCGATATGTTACAAAAAATCTCAAGGAATTTCGTCTTACATAACAATCTTTTCATTGGTTCAACAAATCTTGCTTCCTAGTTTAAAACTATGCAGAAAAAAACATTACTTTACATTAAGCAATGAAACTATCAAAATTGAAAAAGGAAAGAATAAAAATATTTAGTACTTGAAATAGATGAGCATTGGAAATTGAAAAGTATCCTGACATAACAATCACCAAAATTAGGAAACAATACCTCTGCTACATAAAATAAGATTTTTACTTTCCGATAACACTAAGAAAAATCTTTTCGACGCGTGGATAAATTCAAAAACACAATATGCATGTAGTATATGGGATTACAACAAAAACTACCTGCGCAAACTGCAAAAATTATAAAATAACGCTATGAAGGTCTTATTTAAAAAGCAGGCAGTAATAAATCAGATATTTTATTAAAAACAGGTAAATCAGATATTTTATTAAAAACAGGCAAATAAAATTTTGTTTTAAAATTGATTGACTGTCAAATTTTGACATAAAATTAATTTAATAGCATGTTTACAGTTAAAATAAACAGATCAACCAAGACTTCATCAGATTGGCTAGTTACTCCAACTTGGAGAAATTTATACAGAAAAAGAAATAGGGCATATATGTAATTCCGATTAAATTTAATAAAATACTGTACCTCTATTTCTAAGAAATCTGATCAACATCAATGAAACGAAAGTTAAAATGAAACAATGGCTTTTAGAAAATGATTAATATTCCCGTAACTATTACCATGAAACCTTGGAAAATAAGTTACTTGTTTTTTACCATTGATTTGTGACATTAATTAGTTTTATTTTAATTAATTTCAATTTTATTTTTAATATGATTGTGATATTCTAATGTGTATAATATACGAAAACGTACTTTTGTATATTACTTCTGCTTCTTTAGTTTTGTGGCCCTTTGGAATTTCTAATTTTCTATTTAGTAGTTTGTAACTGAAATTTATAATAAATTTTTATTATTGATTGGTAGCCATTATTTCGATTGTTAGAGCGTTATTGATCTTTTTTTTTACTGATAATTGGAATATCTGTAAATATCTGTACTTTTTGTTAAGATGGATGTTAGGTGACTGCATCATGAGAAGATTCCTAATTGGTAACCGACTTAATTTTGAGTTTTAGTATTCTTTGTTATTCTTGAAATCTTGGTGAGGACTAATTTATGGATGTTATTATGGTGATTGATGTCTGATATGTGAAATGAATAAAGACTTCGTTTGGATTTGTTGTCTCACATCATTCCACTGGTAAGCATAAAATACTAAGACCTATCGCCGAACATAGCTTCGTTAAGCTTGCTTATGCCATTAGGGAAACTTTAAGTTTGACATAAATAAATAATGAAATGATGATAGAATATACACACCAATACGTAAATGAAAGGGTAAATAAAGGTACATATGGGACAATAAGAGTAAATAAATAAAGTGTAAATAACAGAGTAATAAAGGGTAAATAACCTGAAACAGGGAGAATAAAGGTAAAGGATAAATGGTAAAAAAGTGAATAAAAGCAAACGAGGGTAAATAAAGTAAATAGAGGATAAGGTATTAAAAGGTATTAAAAGGGTACATAAGGCTCAATAAGGGTAAGCTAGCCAAAATCGTTTGCTTCGATCGCTCTATTGGCGAGTATCCCAGCTTTATGTAGTTTGTATTTTGATCCCAAAGCATAACAAAATGGATGTACTAATTTTATTTGGTCGCAAGCTGCTTGCAGCTGTTGTTCAAAATTCGTTCATCCCATTCTTTAGAATGGTCTACATTTCATATTTACGGTTTATTTCTCGTTGAAAAGTTTTTTGAAAATTAAATTAAATGCTTGCCAATGTTCTTGTGGTCCCATTTCCTACCAGGAGGAGTCTTTTAAATTGACTAACACATCAACCACAAAAGAACTGAAGTTAATAAAAGCTAAAAAAGGAAATAAAGGGTAAATAATGTTTAAAAAAAAGGATAAGTAAGGATAAATAAGGATCTATAATGGTAAACTAGCCATATCGTTCACTTTGCTTACCCTATTTTGATTTATGTAATTTAGTTTATCCCAGACCATCATAAAATCGATGCACGCAAGATTGCAGTTGTTGATCCAAATTATGTTAATCCCATTCTTTAGAATCCCTGTAGTTCATAAGCCGTGAAAAGGTTTACTGTTGTTGTTTGACGCGCAGCCAGCACTAGCCGTAGTGCCAGAAGGAGAGAGGGACAATTTTTCTAGGCAAATCCCATTGGAAATTCCTAAAATGTTTTACATGCCACAATCGCAATGTGCATAAGAAGTCATAGGGCTTTGTCTTTCTGAAATTGCCAGGGGTGGTTCAGGCCGGACTCGAACACGGGACCTCTGGCACATGAGACGGTCATACAAACCATCAGGCCACCTTGCCCCAATGAAAAGGTTTACTAAACATGGAAATCGCTCGCTTTGCTCGCTCAATCTGCGGACCGCCGCAGATTAAAAAAACAACACAAGCATAGGGTTATAATTATGTTCCATGCACCCATCAGTTGAAGCCCTCAAATTTTGCTATCTATATGTAATGTTGCTCGCACACTAAGTATGATATGCAATTTAGGTCGTCGTTTTCATAGTGATTAAAAACATTTTTTTGCGCCTGGCTACTTTCTGATCAATTTCCTTGAAAGTAAATGATTGATCATACTCTGATATCACGAAAGAGGCAGTAGTTGCATCTACTGAATACAAAATTATATCCCACTATTTTTAAAAATAGAAAATACAAACTATTATTTATTTTTTTGCTTATTTTGTAAACTGCCGAAACATTGGAGGGTGCTCGTCCCTATCTTCCACGCGTACCCTGGCCTATTAAAGTCCAGAAAAAACTGCTGACCTACCCTAACATACAACATATACAGGACGGTGATCGAGAAACCATGTCTAAAGTAACACCAGCAGAGATGAGTACACCCCCAATGTTTCGTCAGTCGGCAAAACTGTTAGGTAACTAATAACATTTTTGTTATAGCTTCCGGAATTCGTTGGTTTTTTTCTAGCTATTATTACTGAAAATAATTACTAGAAATAATTTATTACAAATAATTTGTTCTAACTAGACATCACAAACATCAAACTCAACGCGCAATTCGTCGTACATTCATTGACTATTTTCTTCAGTTTCCGTTTAACCACCAGTCGGCTTTTCCGTGCTTAAGTTTACCAGTATTTGCACTCTGTACCAAGCCCATACCAAAGTTATTATACGCTTGGCCGAGCAGATACCAGAATTTGAACGATGGTTCATTGTTGCAGCCGTTCGTTACCGAAGGTCATACAGAACTTCATCAACGATAGAGTGGTACAAGAAGGCTTAGCATTGAAACATTTTGTATGATGTCGTACTTCAGGGTAGTACAAGCAGTGACGAAGTGACGTAATTCCTATTCACTTTATAAGAATGAGCCAGGCGACTGTCTGTCTAACGCTTTCAGGATTCCGCGCTATTACTTGAGAAATAGTTTCGCGTAGTGCTAGCTTCACGTTCGGGAAAGATTGGGGGGAGGGAGGATTGAATACGAAGTACGTCGTAGATTTTAGAATATGAGCATGGGGAATGTTAGCAGGCAAACTACATCCCACAAATGGTTATTGCGTCTCGTTTTCAAGACCGAAAGCAACAAAACGGTGGATTCTCAGAACGTAAATTTTAAAACGTCATTAA
>JAHWFP010185680.1:36678-51564 GCA_023313725.1 Lithobius niger | reverse complement strand
GGGGGGTTGACCCTCCTGAATGTTATTGGTGTCGGCGGCCACTTACGGTCCGGCACTTCCTTGTTGATTGTTACCATCTTGATGGTTTTTGTCGTCGTTTCCATCTTCCGCATGACATTGTGCGTCAATTGGGCGATAAGTCTGTCCTCCTGTCCGGTGTTTTTCAATTTTTGCAGGAGGTACAGATGTATGACAAGATTTAGGTTAGGGGTTTGAATACTATCTCTGTAATGTGTGGTGCAGTGGCAACCCGGACCACTGCACTGTGACTGAGGTTGGCGCTAATGACCAAGCTGTCGACGCGCCATTAAGCCTCATTCCCCCCCCCCTCATCTCGAAGCCGCTCAAGCTCGTCATTCCAGTATTCTCATTACACCGTCCTATGAGCAAACCCGGATTCACCGGACAACAGTACACTGAAAGTAAACTGGGGATCATAACGAAGCCGCTCAAGCTCGTCATTGCAGTATTTTCATCACACCGTCATATGAGTAAACCTGGATTCACCGGACCATAGTATACATTGAAAATAAACAGGGATCATCCTGAAGCTGCTAAGCATGTCATCATTGCAATATTATCGCCACCTTAGATTATCACAATAGTGCTACCCCTCCTAAAAATGTACATGGTATGGGTTGTACTGAGTATAGCAACTATGTGTGAATGACTTGAGTCTCATTCTGTGGCAGCATTCGCATGCTGCTGTGCTAATGGGCAATGGAGCGTGCTAGAACTTCAGCATCATCGAATCGGTTTCCTGCATTCACTGGTCGCCTTAAGCATGGCCTAGCACGGGTATTACCCGTTTCCCTAACACGTGCTACTAAACATGTTGCATGTTGAAATAGTTGCATGCATGGGACAACTTCCATCCGGAAACCGTTTTTTTTTTTGGTATTCCCGGCATGCAGCATGTGCAGCATTATGGGCATGTGCAGCATGTGCATCCCTGTAAACAATAAACACCTCGCATGTTTCTGCGTTAGTATAGCATGGCTTTCTACAAAGTTGCACACACAAAAAACAAGCTGCTTTCTTAAAGGGCAATTACATCCATTTTGACATGGATGTTTGACTTTTGGATCACTTACACAATAACTAAACACAAGAATTGCGGTAAGAATACGTTACGTACGTCCGATATAACAATTTAATTACTGCATCACGAAAACACGAAAACACGACACGGAGGTCGCCATTGTTTTGCTGGAACGCGTAGAAATTAATGCCGACAGACGGATCTCTTCGATTTCAACTCGACTACACTGCCGGCCAGCTAAGGCCGCCAGATGCTTGAGCTCCTCACAGTCAATACAGCTATCTCAATCGGCTGCGAGTCGAAATCGAAAAGTGACATCTGTCGGCATTAATTTCTGAGAGTTCCAGCAAAACAGTGGCGACCTCCGTGTCGTGTTTTCGTGATGCAGTAATTAAATTGTTATATCGGACGTAGGTAACGTATTCTTACCGCAATTCTTGTGTTTAGTTATTATGTGAGTGATCCAAAAGTCAAACACGCATGTCAAAATGGATGTAATTGCCCTTTAACAATTACCAAAAAAGGTTACGAAAGAAAGGATGTAATCAAAGTAGTTACCACGTGTTGGGACACTTCTCCAACAAGGCTAACCCCATCGACTCGTAAAAGTGAGTCAATCCATGGGAATAAAGTTTCAAGAACACAAATACACACATAGGAAGAATGCTTTGGTACGTTGTGAAGGTTACCTCCATGATGGTACATAAGCCTAATGAGCTTTCTACAACCTGGCCTACATAACTCCTTAGACTTACAAGCTGTCCAGTGTAATCTTTACCCCAAGCTCACGTTAAGCAAACCAATTTGAATCCCTTACGGGGGATTTTACGACCGACAATCGCACAGAACTTTAAGGGAGGTTGATGCTTCCCTGTGCAACTAGTTGATGGAATGGGATAAATTTCAGGGGTTGCGGGAATCATAGTTGCGTACAACACAGGTCCGACAATTCTAGTCCGATTTTCGTTTTATCAGTTCCAGTGGTACTGAATGTTTGATTCCTGTTGCTGATTTATTCTCAAGGTGTTCCATGCATATTTACGAAGTTCGCAGTGAATTTAATGTTAGCAATTACTGTGATAGCATTTGGCAAGGTCATTAGTTTCTTGATCCCTACAAGTTTCTAATTTATTTCCGTGGTGTGATGCATATCGTGATGTTCGTAGTAACTTAGAAGTTAGCAATGACTTTGATAGCATTTGACAAGGTCATTAATTTCTTAATGCTTACAAGTTTTTAATTTATTCTGATAGTGTGCAATATTTACGAAGTTAGCAGTGACTTTGGTGTTAAAAATGACTTTGATAGGATTTGCCAAGATCATCATTGTGTTGATCCCTACATGTTTGTAATTTATTCTCGTGGTGAGCGATGCATATTCAAGAAGTTCGCAGTGATTTTGACAGCATTTGGCAACGTCAACAATTTCTCAGTCCAATCTATGACCATCCTACCCCCCCCCATGTCATCACATCACCCGTGTCTCATAACTCGTGTCGTCGTTCAGTACTCTAGGCATCGAGTTGGATCACAACTTAACTGACCAACCTGTAGAGGCAATTACTGCTGATGAGTCTTAGTCTCCATTGCCCTGATCTGGAAAATGCTTTTAATGCTTTAATGGTATAAAACTTCCCTCATGATACACAATTTTCAACCCTCTGCAACCTCACTTTAGCTGAGGAACGAAGAGGCCAGTGATCGTTTGTAGAACCAATAGCATTTTGGTTTATTCTAGTCTATGGGGTAGTAATACGTGGATCTTTGTACTAAAGAGTCACAACCTTCAGGGTGATGTAAGTTTGGCTGTAGTTGTATACCTCTGTTTAAGAGTTGTTGTTGGTTAGGATCCAGATTCCAAAGTGAAATCTATACTAGAGCTGCAATTCGTACATACCCAGGTCAGCTTCCTGACCTTCCACAGGTGAAGGCAAGTAAAATCTCACGAGCCTTTACCTTTTTGACGGGTCACGGATGACCACTTTTTATAAGTCAGTGGTCCTCCGTGAACACCGAGCTATATACGGACTACTATACAACACAGCAACACAAGCATATCTCAAGTACAATGATAACGTATTAGATAGCATAAATACACAGGATGCACACGTAATACAACCCATAGCACCCGTAAAGCTGAGCCAACTAAGATTTCAGGATAAATTAATTATTGTGCGCGCTGCGTAACTTGAGTCCTGAAGGTATTTTATCTTCCTGGAGGGAGCGGCTTTAATCGACGGCCGCCATTGTTTTTGTAACCATCTAGGATGTCAACAAGGTGCTCTGCTATCGAAAACATACAATCGATTATCTGTATTGGTTCTGGGGCGAACTCAAGATAGGCCGCGAACACTATACAACTATATATATTTGTAAGGCTAGGCAGGCAATCCGGAGTCACACCTCTCTCCCAGTGGTGGTTAGGAATTCCCTCATGCTATAATGGGGGGAAAAACCGAATGCCAATTGTGCACGTATTGTAAATTATGGTCGACTTTCTAGCATGGAGGGGGAGGGAGGAGGGATTCGCAACCCCGAGTATTTTAGAAAAATTGACGCCTCTTTAACCTTTTCCGCCTCAATCTCTCAGACTTCCAACACCCCATTTGGTGATTACGAAGTTGCTCAAAGGCGTGTGTCGTATGTTAATGGAACTTGTCTAGACGTCGACTTCGATGCTTGAAAGCGACGAAAGAGGGCGTTGATGCCTGGGTAAAAGAAAAATGAGGTGCGGGAAGGAAGGAAAAGAGGAAGACGAAGAATGCCATTTGTCATGCACTCACTCGAGTGACGAAACCGAGGGTCTTCCTCGCCTCTTCAATTTGCCGCCCCCTGCTGTTACGTCGTGGCGGAAATGGTGCGGACGGAGAAGGCGGGGAAAAAAACCGATGCTTCGTACGACATTTTTAAAATACTCTCCGGCAAATGCAACTCTGCAGGCTGAAAACTTCCGGGTCCACGATTGAGTGGTTCACAATCTATAACCACCGAAAGTCGGAAAACGTTTTTTAGGCCCGGTCTAAGTATTTTCTTCTTCTTCTTCTAAACTGTCAACCCTTTTCTAAAGAAAGCGTACTAAACTGAGCTTTTAAGTTGAAGCACGTTTCAAAATGGTTCCACGCGGAAATACGCTAATAAAACAACGCTCCACAAAAGCGTTTGCCATAATGTGTCATTGACCATGTGCATTCATTGGGCCAAAAATATGGCGGTTCCACACGCCCTGCCCCCTCCCCCCATCCCAAAAGTCAGAGTCGGAAATAATGTGTCTCAGTTGGAAATAACAAATGGTGGGATGAAACCACCAAATATGCACGCAAAGATGGTAACATGCCTCATGCTAACCGACTCAAGGATACGATAGGCGTCTTGGTCCCGGCTGAACATCTCATGGCTTGTTACAGGCCCGGGTTCGACCTTAGTGAATGGAAGCGTATATATACGGGTTTTTCTCCGGTTGTTTCCCCATCCGTTGCACGACGGATTTCTCCGGGTACACCGGTTTCCTCCCTCAGCAAAAAAAAACAAAAAAACAACTGAAATAATGGTGGTAACTTCCACTTCGTTTAACTTCGTTAATTTTGTTTTATTTACCTCTGAAAACGGTCTCCATATGAAACGAGACACATTGGGACTTTTAAAGTCTGAAGGGTGAAGGAATTGGTGGCCCTTCAGTTGTTTATCAAAAGTCCGCTGGCAGTTTACCATCTGTGACAAAGTTTTCAATGACGTGTTCGGAGCCAGAACACAGAGGTCAGCAAACAGAAAATCTGGTCCCCGTCAAACCGACAATCTGACCCATACCAGTAAGGGTTTAAACTCGTTCAAACTCTCTACAACCAGTTTTCTTAGTGATGGTAAAAACTAAATGCTCTTCGTTCAAAGACAGCATGCATGAACTCGGAGGGAGGCTTTCACAGGTCGCTGCTTACTGAAAACCTTACCCCCTTTATTAAGAGAGCTTGTTAGTTGTCCACACCACGAAAAAACAGTTCGGTATTAGCAGGGCTCACAACCGTTCCGGCACCTTCCAATAACAGTGGTAAATTTTATTTATTATTTATTTATTTAGTAAATGCTAGAACAGATTTGTATCAGTAACTATGCCTGCTGGAGTTATACCTCTGATATTTATTTTTCAGACCCGGACAGACCAACACCTGAACAGCGTTAGCCACGATTAACGATGGTGCAATACATTTAACAACGGTCTGTTTTTGACCTGGATTTTTTCAATTTGTAGCAGTAAATTTTTTTATTCCGTTTGCTGACTTGGTTTTTGATGCTAGCTGATACTGCTCCTGCAGTATCATCTTGCACTTATGAGGTCTTGAAAGAATTATTATTATTGGTAACTATTATGTAATAACAATGTTGCTGGTACTTCTCTAAATCGGTATATACGAGAAGTCTACTAGTCAATGTCACGATTATTCACCCGCAACCTGCTGCATTTCCATGCATCGTAAATTCAGCCGCCTCTCAGGGGAGGTGCACGTAATCTTACAGCGCTTTTTCAGACCTGTGTGTGTGTGTGTGTGTGTGTGTAGTGTGGTAGCTGCAAACATTTTATTTATTTACAATGTTTTCCTATTTTACAGCCAGGAAAAAGTGTGTACTGCGTACACTGTAGTCTACTGAAATTATCTCCGACAGCAGCTTGAGTGAATGGTCGATACGTCTTTACTACGATGACTAGAATTGGTGAAGAGTTTCTTGGATTGAACAAACTTTCACCAAAATCGTTTAACCCCATCTGCATGTTATTTTTGGTTATGCAGGGTTTTGGTTCGATACATTCTGAAGACACAGTGCAACGATAGTACTCGATAATCTTCAGTAGTTCAGTCTCCAGACAATTTCTATAATCTACTTTCTGCACATATAGTGTACTCTTATGTACTTCGAGAGTAAAAAAAAAAAGTACAAAAAAATATTTTCTGCCAGGACACAAGTTCGACCCTTGCAGTACAGAAGTCGTGTGGCAACTGAGCTGGTACACATGTGTACCTTGGAAGTTAGACGTGGTCCCACCCATCGTCACGTGCCAGAAGGAGAGAGAGAGAAACAAGTTAACTATAGGTAACTCCAAGGATCTTTTACATGAGGCATCACAGCTAGGGCTCTTCTCCTCCAGAAAATGTCTGGGATGGCTTAAATCAGACTTGAACCCAGGACCACTGTCGCCTAAGTTCCAACTCTCCGTCTGAGATTGCGTGCTGCTTGGCAAGCCTTGTGGGACGAACAAGACGGCAATAAGTTGCGGGATATCAATGGCACTGTCCAGGAATGGCACTCAGCTTGTCACCACAGTCGCCGAGAAGAGGTGGTGTTGGCCCGTTTCCGCAGTGGTTACACCAAACTTATTCATCGCTTCCTTTTGAAGGGGGGGGGGGGGGGGCTTATCCCTCCTGAATATCATTGATGCCAACAGCCACTTGCGATCCATCACTTGCTTGTTGATTATCGCCATCTTGACGGTGTTTGTAGCTGTTTCCATCTTCCGCAATCATCTTCAGTTGCTGCAGCCAATGAAAATGATTAGTGCGTGGTTTTACATAAACGGTAAGCATTCTCATTGGCTGCAGCGACCTGGCCGCGCGGCCAAGTCGCTCAGTGCGCGGGCGGCCTTAGAGTGTCAGTTGGGCGATAAATCTGCCCGGGGTATTTTAATTTTTTTCAGGAGGTACAGATGTATGGTAAGATCTAGATTTGGGGTTTGTTTCACTTCTCTGTAATCTGTCGTACAGTGGCAATCCGGACCACTGCACTGTGACTAAGGTTGGGCTAATGACCTGGCTGAAGACGTGCCATTACCTCCTAATCATCCCCCCCCCCTTATTCTTTTAGTTTGGGGCCCACAAATTGACACAGCGTCAAGGGTATTGAAGCCGTTGTCGCGCACGTACGCAGCAGAAGTGTGTCCGACATTGTTTTCATCGCGCATCGTTGTGTTGAGAGTTTGTGCTAAAGTATAGTAACAGGGAATTTCGAAAGTGTTACAGAAGACCTTTTAATAAATTGTACAGCGGTGTAAACGTATTGTCTGCTGCGTAATTTCGTGTTGTATAAACTGCTTCGTCACTCTCCGAGGATTTATGGTGTAAATGTCTGATTCCTTCAGTCATTCTAAATGAGACTTTTGGTCGACATGTAGAACGTAATTCTCCGAGCATTCTTTTCCAGTGAAGCAAATGTGTGTCACTAACGAAATCTTTTTTTTTTTTTTTGTTGGTGAAATTCGATTATCAAAGTTACATTGAATTACGTCAAAAAAGATTGTTAATTAAAGGAAACAATGAGGTTTTAACTTTACACGTTTACAAAAACTTTATTTGGTTACCAGCAGCCTGGTTAAAGCTTCGTCGGATTAACTTTCCGGATTTCAAGTTTACAATGGTGAGTGTTAGACGGATAAATACGAGAAAGTGTAATTTCTTCCGTAATAATTGGTCGATTTCGGCAGATTCGAGCTCAATAATATTCTTGGGAGTTTCAGTCGATTTACGAAATTTCAATCCGTTCCCACCTTTCATTTGAACTATACAACCAGACTAAAAAAAGTGCAGCCAACCAACAACCAACATTTTACAATTTGGTGACATTTTTAGGCTACACGCTATGCTCTGCTAATACACTCTACCTCACGTTTCTGAAATAATATTTCAGCCACTTCACTGGTTGGGTTGTAGTTGGCTGTGGTCGAAAAGGTCAAGCTGGCAAACTTGTGAGCCCTTATTGGCTTTCCGAAATGATTTCCATTCTGACAATTTCGGAAAAAAAGGCTAACCAAGCTGGTTAAACGGAACGGAAAGGAAAACGGAAAGGTTCCAGGCATGCTAAAACTGATTCTTTGCCAGAGCAATTTCCTATGTTTTTTTCTGATTCCGAAGTGAAATCGGAAAAGTGTTCGAGATCCCGCCTTGACTTTTTAACGACAATAAATACACGCAGGAGCGATGTATGTTTTTGCTGAGAATAATAACTTCATAATTTTCTAATGACATGTGGCGATTATTGGTACGTGCAACGGCTCCTCAACACCAACACCATCATCAAGGGTCTAAAAAGCAAAGTAACGTGGGGTCATTCTACAGGTTGGGGTAATTCCAAATTAAAACCTAGCAGATGGAGCAAAGTGGTGGTTCAGTTCTAGTGATGTTTTAATTATTAATTTGAGCGGTGATCAGCTCAGGCTTGCCTAATTTATGGAGGGGGGGGGCCTTGGCTTAGAGCCTTAAATGGAATGCCATAAATGTTAGGCTTACTCGATGGGCGTCACTTAAAATCATGATGGATTTTGGGCTATTATTTGATTGGAATGGTTAATTTTGCTGTTTAGCCAAAATTAACCATTCCAGGTTTGCAGTGAAACACTGGCAACAGGCTTGATCTGGGTTGAATTTAGGTTGGGGGAATTGGCACAAACACGGAATATTTTTCATCAAGAAAGCCGAAATTATCTTAGGATGAGGGTCGATGGGAGGTTCGTGGCGGAGGAATTCTATTTCAACACCTAATTGTTGGGAGCGCCAGGCAGAAGACCAAGCGAGCTCGAGCCATTACAATTGATGTCATACATTAATTACAGGCAATTTTTTATGCTTTATATGGTCACAATAATTGGTCATAAAACATCATCTCAGCTAACAGTGAATATTACTTTTGAAGTGATAGTGGGTTGCTCGTTACAATATGACGTCATGTAGACCTTAAGCTTGATAGATTTCACAAATGACGTCATCAGAGCAACTTCGCTGTGGTGGTATAATTTCAACGTTTGAGATTCGGTTTTAAACTCGCAACAGACAATTAACCAATGGAAAGCCAATGAACGACAGTCATCAGCCAATCACGCCTCATTAATACGGATCAAAAACGAGCACGCGTTATTTTATCAGATTGAACTGTCAGTTACGTATCTTGTTTCTTACAATCGAATCTACTGTCTTTTTCGGTCTTCGCCACGTAACGCAAGCCTGGCAGAATTCTCAACCACTCGTTACATTCACAAGCTGATAAAAACACCTCGCGCAAGCAATCGGTAATTTTTCAGCTTCGGAATGTAACTCGTCATTGAGAAAATTCATCGATAAGAAACTACGTTCTTGTGATATTACCGATAAAAACCTTTCATCCGAATTGTACCGAGCTCGCAGCCGCTTAAAACGACATACCTTCTCACTATATTGGAGCATCCTGCGCGAAATAACTTTTGCACCATTAGAGTGAACGTATAGCAAAACCGTTTCTCACGAGGGGACAAACTGGAAAATGAATACCGTCGCAGCATTTACACGGATCTGAGGGAATGTGCCGGGAGTCAACTGGGAGGAATGTACCTTTAATTAAAGTAAATCCATTGTGATCTGAAGCAGTGTCAATCATGGCAACGATGCAACAGGGTTGTGAAGCAGGAACGTCGATTTCCAGAAAGTAGTACCAATGGCAGAGTAGCGCAGTCGCTTCCGGTCGATTGGGCAATTTACATCATTAATTCGAGTGTCTGTAGCACTACTTGGCAGATTGGCCAATTGGATTCCCTCTGGGGAGTTGTCATGGTAATGCGATTAAATAGTGAAGAACGTTGGTCTTAGAGGGATCCCATCGTTCATGGTGATTGAGACCGAGTTCGGGAAAGTGGGGTAAATATACGATAAAACGTCGGGGGAAAGTAAGGAATTAGTGCAACCTAAAACGTGTACGTAAACGGGTGAAAGTTGTTTTATTCACGACCTCCCCCCCCCCCAATCCTCTTATGGTTTATTCCACTTTTGTTGAGGATCGTTCACCCCTGTGTGCGTAAATGGTTTTTTTTTTAATGATTGTACGACACATGGGAGCCACTAGCTTAAGCCCGGGCCGTGTGATACGGGCGGCAGCCAGAGGGGGGGGGGGGGGGGGGAGAGTAACTACGGACATAATGGCGTCAGTTGAATTATCCAACAAAACATTACAATTTTATGCCAATTAAAGTATATTAATATTATCTATTACAAAATAATATAATTTATATTATAATATTAGGTCTAATTTAATTTGATTAATAATTTTATGTCTGCAGGCCATATAGAATTAAAAGAACTTGTTTTACGTTGAAACGGTTTACTACACTGAAATCGTTCCCTTCGCTCACTCAATCCGCGCACCTCCGTGCTTCAGAAACGCGAATGACTGAAACAAATGATTCAAACACTAATAATTGAAATACAAATCATAAAAGCCTACAGGTCTACTTTTACCGTGCGTTCAACCATTTGAAGCCAACCAATTTTACGACCTATTTGTTGTTTTGCTAAGACGGTGTGCAAATGTGCGTCTTTTTAGGAGCGGTTTTTTTTTTTTTTGGAACCAAGTTACTTTCAGATTAATTTCCCTGATAAGCCTTATCAAATTCTGGTGTCATGAAACCGTATTCAGAGCGGATTTTCACGTATTTGAGGGTCAAATATTAAGTTACAGTAACGAAAATTAAGTTATAGTAACCAAATATTCTTTTATTTGGTGTTATGGGCCGACACCACCTCTTTTTGCAGCGGTAATCCGAGTGCCACGTTTGGACAGTGCCGTTAATAGCCAGCAACTTATTGACTTCTTCTTTGTCCGACAAGATATGCCAAGCAGCACGCAACCTCACACGCTTATGATTATTCTGGATGATTAGACATACAAGCAGGCAAGCACACCTTAGAAATAAGGTAGCATCTGATTTTAATAATGTTGTTGGCGCTTAGCTATAGATAAACGTCAGGCAAAACGTAATTTTGTGTGACGTTTACTCTTTGTGGCCTATTCTACGTGGCTCTTTAACCACATCTTCATCGTTCATTGCGTGGATTTTCAGCAGGATCTGTGATGGGGAGTGGGGAATTGAGGATCTGTAGCACGTCGACTGTTAGGTCATTAACGCCACTTCGTTCACGTGGCAGAAAGCAGTGGGTCAAGTTACCACTACGCCACGCATTACTGAGATGTTAAGCAAACCACAAATCTAGATCTACTACATCTACACCTTATGCGAAAATAAAAATAAAAATAAACCGGCCAGGAGGGCAGAGTCAATACTCAAGGCGGAAGGTCGAAATGGCGGCAGCCACCATCAAGATGGGGACATTTCACAAGGAAGTATTGGTGTAACCAATGCGTATGTGCCAGCACCACCTCTTCTCGCAGACTGTGTTGGTAAACCGAGTACCAAGTTTGGACAGTGCCTTTATAGTCTGCAACTTATTGCCGTATTCTTTGTCCCACAAGTCTTGCCAAGCAGCACGCAACCTCGTACGCTTGTCTGTGCATCTGCTTGTTCACAACAGCATCTGTTTGTTTATGCTGTTAGTCACAGTTTTGCTCCCCTTCGCTACGCTTTTATCTGCAGCTCTGTATAATGTCTGTGTACTGCATTGCTGACAATAATAAGGCTTGATTTGTCAAAGTATGGGCACAAATAACTAATATGCTGGCACTGCCTTTCTTTTGCTAAATAAAAAGCTAATCAATCAGGCACATACAATCCACAACAGCTTCGTTAAACACATAAAAAAGGCAAAAATCGTGACAGCCTAACATGCTGAGACTATCATGATTTGTGTATTTTTATGTGTTTAACGAAGCTGTTGGGGATCTAATGCACCTGATGACGAGGTGAAGTTATCCTCGACACGTAGTGCTTTTTATATGCGTTCGTGCACTTCTTGGCTTTTGATTTAGCATAAGCACCTATAGTGCTCTGACGACTTTCCTTTCGTATCCTTCCTTCTGATATGATAACGAAAAAGCACACGATGTTTTTAGCTTCCATCTTCTCTGATAGTTTTTTATTCCGCTGCTTGCAAAAATATTAGAAAACTAATTACTTACCAGTCCAAGTTTCGAACGAGGGACTTTGATGCGTGAATCAACATCAAGAATATCAGGGCTATCCACGCTAACCTCTTCTGAACTCTAGAAAAATAAAAATAAAAAAACAATAAATAAATTGTGTGTTTCACGTTAATAAAACGTAAGGACGAAGTGTTAGTAACAAAAAAATGTTTTCGGCTCCGATAGAGAAAAGCATTATTTAATGAAAGATGAATTGGCACAATTTTCAGTTTTGGTTTACATTTTCGAGCTCATGGAAAACGCCGCCTTGCATTTCAGGTCTTACAATTAAAAAAAAAATATTGGTTCGAAGTATTTAATTGCTAGAGGATGTTCTAAGTTTTTGTTTCGATGCGTCTTACAAAAAAATAGCTTGACGTTAAAAAGGTGAAGAAAGTAACTTTTCGGTGATAATATTTCAAAAACAAACAAAAAATTCCTACAAAAAACTTATCATCGCATGCATTGGCTACATTAGCCGACTCCATCTTCACCCAAGATGGATCTGGTTCCAACCAACAATAAGCTGTATTACAATGGTTGGCTTTTATGGCTTTTACTAGCATCGTACCCGGCTTCGCCCGGGGATTTGTTTGACCCGTGGTTGTTTCCCAGTATTTGCTCGGTGCTGCGTGATCGTTCACTGCAATAGTAATTTTTCTTTGTGTAAGACTCCCCCTTTCCGTCAAATAGTGGGTGTAACATAAGCACTGCCCTACGAAGGGGCATTCCCCGTGCAGGCCCCTCCCCACTCCCAGTAGCGTGCGAAAAATAACTGTCTTTCATACATGACGTCATTTAAGACATGCCTTTGCGATGACTGCGCAGAGCAAATGTGAGTCGAGGCAACAATGTGCCAATTTCAACTTCTTTTCAGGGCAACAACGTCACAGTTTGAACTTCAAGCCAAAGAATTGACAAACTCGCACGTTTTCATTGTTCCCCTTCCGGGGGTCGTTGCGGTTGCTTCACTTCTGCTATGAGACTTTGGTTTATAATGTAAGATTGAAAGATTGAATTTAATTAACTTTAATCTTTTGCTAGAATATAGAAGTAACACAACTGGAATAGTGACACAGAAAATATTCCTGCACGTCAAATTTTGGTTTTTGAAAAGGAGCATAAATAACAGTGCTTGAATTTGTGTTGGCAAATCCTGTACGAATTTTTCCTCACAAGTTTCTCCTCTAAAAATTTCAGTTTTCTCTTTCGTTGTTAGTGATTCAACCATGTTGCATTGTTCCGTTAGTGTGTTTTATGTTTTAATCATGACTTGATTTGCTTGAAAACGGAATGCAGGGCTCTACGAAAGCTAAATTTTTATTTTTATTTTTTACATTTTTTTTTTATTTGTCATTTCCACGCTGGCACTAGACAAGTTGGCTGGCAACGGTTGCCCTGCGGCGCATTTATTTTTAGCTTTTATTGTGTGAATTTTGTGATAAAGCCTCGAGATGGAGTCGAAAATGTAAGTTCTTGTTGTGTTACATGACTTGCTGGGCTGTGTCAGTCAAGGAACACCTATTTAAAAACTTCGTTGCTTTTCCAGCAAAATAATTGCGAACTGTGCCACATTTTAAAGTACATTATATCATGCGCCGTGACTGTTTGCTGTGACGTGCATGTCACGTGACTGGGCTAGTCCACTTAGACGGCCAAACAGCCGTTGTTCTCGTTCATCATTGGCTAACTCATAGTGACGTCACGGCAAACAGCCATTGCGCGTGGTTTATATAAGAAAGAGAGGGCGTGAAGCTCATGAAGCACCTACCCCTAAAGAACCCCAAACAATTCGAGCCTTAAAGTTGTTAATAGACAGTGAAACAATTCCCTGCAATTTAAAGCTGTTGCCACGATTGCTGTTGAAATTTTGAGTAAAAAAATTGGAAGGATGCTTTACGACGCTCCCTCGCTGGTGTTGGAGCTTAGCAGCCCCTTGCAGATCCGTGTGCTGCCTAACAAGCTGCCCTTTGTAGGATGCAGTGCCTGCGATACACCAAATCTACCCAAAACCAAAACTGGTATAAGAGAAGCCGCCAAATTTCCAAAAAGGGTCGGCCTTTGAAAGTAGTGATATCATTCAACGCGGGAAAGGCCGCCAAGGTTAATCGTATTAGCCAAGTTAATCGCACCGACTAACAGTTCGAAAATTAAATACAAAGTAGAAGACTGCTATTTGCGGTAGCAATCTTCAAGGTTTCATTTAACGTCCAAAGTATTATTCGGTGCGATTAACTTGGCTAATAGGATTAACCTTGGCGGCCTTTCCCTCGATGAATGATATCACTACTTTCAAAGGCCGTCCCTTTTTGGAAACTTGCAGCTTCTCTTTGGCTTTGGGTGGATATCACAACTGTCAATTTCAACTTTCTATTTCAGCTTTCCATTTCATTGGCTGTCGAGCCACCGCACCATTCGTCAACACCATTCGTCCG
Organism: Lithobius niger; assembly: GCA_023313725.1. Taxonomy (NCBI): domain Eukaryota; kingdom Metazoa; phylum Arthropoda; class Chilopoda; order Lithobiomorpha; family Lithobiidae; genus Lithobius; species Lithobius niger. The sequence goes on along the minus strand of JAHWFP010185680.1, from coordinate 37,227 downwards.
ATTTTAATTTTTTTTTTTTACAAACCATCTTTGTGTGTACGGCTATCAATGTGCAAAATCTGGTTTCAATTGCCGCAGTTGTGACCGCGTTACAGTGATCGCATCCGAGTGTACGCATAAACGGTGCTCCGCTCGGTCTTCGGCCTAGCTTCGCTCCCCAAAAAAAAAAAAAAAATCCAGTTGATGACTCATCATTTGAGTATTTTAAACGCTTAAATTATCTAAAACAAACTTCCTTGCATGACATATTTTTAGCTACTAAACGTAATGGAAAAAAAATCCCGACATCCCGGGATTACAATTGCCTCCCGGAATTGGATGCCCTGAACGGAAGAATGCTTCCTCGTAATCAAACAGCGTTTTCCAAAATTTTGGTCTGATAATTTTTCTGTGTATCGATTGAAACTCCGCGAGGAATTGTGAGAATTCAATGTCATTCAAATGGATATGCTGAGGGTTATCCAGCTTCCCACTGGTGGATTTCTCTATGAAGCTTTTTCCCTCAGCCAAACTTGGAACTCATTAACGGCGGGGGGGGGGGGGGGGGGG
>JAHWFP010185680.1:18282-29183 GCA_023313725.1 Lithobius niger | reverse complement strand
GCCCCAGTAGCGCAGTGGTCAGAGCGCCCGGCTAGTAAACGGGAGGTTCTGGGTTCGAGTCCCATTTTTTGGGGCAGTTGTCTTTTCATTCTTTCTCAGACTAGTGTACTGTGTATCCCCACAAGGCCAGTCTTTAATGCAGGCTGCTTGCTTCGTCAAAAAATTATCCATTTGACATTAAAACTTAGTATGAGGACGTGTGATAACGCAGAAATTGGTTTCACAGGAAATGATAAATTGCTAAGTAAAACCAGGTAAGATTAATTCTTATTCTGGAAATCATCAATAGTTGTGTATAGGTCTAATTAAAATCAATAGGTTGAATTATTTTTTGTACAGACGGTGATCGCTTCTCAACTCGCCAGGTTACTGATTACCGAATCCTGCTGATACGTTTTTTAATCGACAGTTGATAAGGTAAGATTTCACAAATGCAGTTAGTTACTGCTAGCTAGTAAGTTTTATAATTCGTCGCCCACAGAAATAATGCTTTTCGTTTGAATGAGATGTCATCATTTCGGAAACATTTGTTCAGGTGGCTGCTTGATCTAAACCCATCAGCCTCAGAAAATTAGTTTCCGTATTGTGAATTAACTATTTCTAAATTTAAATATTTCGGCAAAGTATTGTGCCATTGTTTTCTTTGGATTACTCATGTACTTTTTTTAAATTAATGTCATTGTAATTTTACCTAAATTGTTTTTCTTTTTCTTTTTTGTTTTTATTTTATCGTTTTATACATATACTAGCATCGTACCCGGCTTCGGCCGGGGATTTGTTTGACCCGTGGTTGTTTCCCAGTATTTGCTCGGTGCTGCCTGATCGTTCACTGCAACAGTCGATTTTTGTTTGTGTAACACTCCCTATTTCCGTTAATCCTCTCCCTCCCCTCCTCCTTTTATCCCGTCCTCTCCCTCTCCTGTTGGTTTCCTTCCTTTTCCCCTCTTTGCTATACGTAGTTGAACACGTACCTGGCTCCCGTGCTTGTTTATTTGTTCTCTTCTAGGTTCAGTTAATGCGTAATCGTATGCTTAATGGTAACAGCTGACTCCCCCCCCCCCCCACTCCCAGTCTTTCGCTTTGGCTTAAGCGATGCGTACCGTGTGAAAAAGAAGTGTGCATGACGTCATGTAATACTTGCCCTTGAGATCACCACGGTGTTTGGCTAGAAGGATAATTGTTAGAACGAATTGTTAGTTGAGGCAACAAAGTAGCAGTTAAGCAGCATTGGGCTGGATTGATACTTGGGTGGGTGACCGCCTGGGAATCTGGCTGTTGCAGACATAGGGCCTTAGGGCTTCGGGCAGATGACCAGGAGTGGTTAACGCTCGTTAAACCCTTTAACCCTTTAACCCTTTTTAAGTAGCAATTTCAACTTCTTTTCAGGGCAACAACGTCGGCCAGTTTCAACTTCAAGCCAAAGAATCGACACACTCGCACGTTTTCATTGTTCCCCTTCCGGGGGTCGTTGCGGTTGCTTCATTTCTGCTATGAGACTTATAATGTAAGAAGAAGAACAAATATATTTGCTAATAATTTCTCGCATGTAATCCTGATTTCTAATTGTTGGAAATATCTTTCCTCGATGTTAGTTTGGCTTGCAGTTATTTTGCGGAACCACACGGGCGTCTGCTCTTATGGTGCGTGGGTTTGTCACTTTTATAGCTGAACTTGTATGTGCTTCTAAATACAGGCCGACCGTTTTTTTTTTTTTTGAAAATTGGCGGCTTCTCTTATACCAGTTTGGGTTTTGGGGTGGATATCACAACTTTCAGAGGACTGTGAATAAATAAAAGATCAGACGGCGTAGTCGTCATCTGTGCCTTTTTTGTCTGGAAAAATTTTATGTCTATAAATTTTCTCATTCATAATATTCACCTTTGCTATTTCCCAATTAGCCGTTACGTCAGCGAAATTAACACGGTTTGACGGTGATTTTCGGTCGCTTCGTTCACTCAATCTGCGCATCCCTCCTCACTTGGCCCTACCTCGGTTAACGTTAATCATTCAATTACTTAGTTACCATGGTGTTCACGAACACTTAATTGACCCGTTTATCGTCGTGGGGCAGTTTGGATTCGTGTACCGTAACAAACCTTTGCAATAACAGATACTCCGTCTCTTGGTGAACCATTCCATTCTGTAATTTTAGTGAACCACCTATTTGCAACAATAATGAATTCTGACAATTAGGTACTGAAACGATAAGCGTGTAACACATAAGCATGTTATAATCTACTGTTGGATGACAATACAAACAATGGTCACAACAATAATTTTGTACTTACGAGCCACTTCAGGGCCATGTGCAACCTCCATTTTGGAAATAGGCACTTCCCCATATGACGCTTTACCTGTCTGCCGAAATTTAGACCTGGCAACTTTCCCTAATCAGCTGTAGACGTGTCGTTATACCCTATGAGAATTAACATGGGAGCCTGAGGACTAGTTACTAGTCACTAGTCACCAGTAAAACAAATCAACGTTATTGAGGACACTTTTTCTTCATGAAGGACACGTTCCCACATTTCCGTGTTGACGTTTTCTTCGTTACAGGACCCAAGACACCTGCTTCAAACGATTTGCAAAGCTTTCTACCGCATGAGGAATTTACACCAGTATGCTGAAATCAGGTATAAGTTGGTTTCAGTTAAAAGACCACAGTCTGCTAGTGCGGCCACCTTTTTTTCATCAACAATCACTTTTGAACAATCGGGTGTCTACAATCGGACGATCTACTGTTACTTGGCAGCGACACACTAGCGTGTGTCCAGATACATCTAAAAAGGTAAATCATACAACACGAAAGCACAGCAGCGAAAATGATTCGCATAATACAGGACTGGACGATACGAGACGATAGTGTGGCTTGCTGATCCCAATATTCATAGACGTCGATAACACAATGAACACTTGAAATTAAAAAAACCCAGACACGAGGACAGCCTCATCGCCCAATTGAGGCGGTAAGTCTCGAGAAGATAGAAACGGCGATGAACACCAAGAAGATGGTGACATTTTACAAGCACATGATGGACCGTAAGTGTCCGGCGACAATGGAAACAATGTGTTAGGTTGGTGTGACCAATACTTAACTGGGATGGGCCAATAAAACCTCTTCTCAGCGACTGCGGCGACAAGATGAGTGCCAAATCTGGACAGTTCCTTTTATACCCCGCGACTTAATATTAATAACTAGAGGAAGCCAGTGCTATGCACGGGGCCGGCCATGAATTAAGTTTACGGGCACACTTATTCCGACACATTTTCCAGGCACTCTCCCCGACATTTTTCAGATTGAACCGGTTCACCTACGTACGTGCCCGGCCTTGATCGACCACTCCCGCCTGGTTGCTCTTTCACGGGGCCGGTAGAATGGCAGAGTCCACTTGCAATGCGGGCGTGAGGAGGGGTGATTGGACGGCCTTTTACTGTTTTTTTCTTATCAGCTCAGCCGGCATCCATCATTATTATGTAGATAATAATAATAATAATAATAATAATAATAATAATAATAATAATTTTATTTGTACAGTTCAGTACAGTCATTGTTATTGTTTTATATGACATAGTAACCCGAAACTCAGGGAGTTTGTATGGGTTATTGTTTTGGTTAGTTATACATAACTGTTGAAGTAATATCTGCATAAATATATTATACAAAACTCTTATACATTTATCAAAAAAAGAGAACTAAGATTAAAAATTAATTATCCTACAGTAACTACCTAAATATATTTTATGACTTTAAAAAAAAAAAAATATATATACACTATACACTTTTTCTTTTTATCTGATGTACCAGTTATACTTGTTACAGCAATGCATAAAAAATTGTTTTACTATAGGTTAAATTCAAGAATATTGATGTTGTTGATGGTCCATTGTTTAATTTCACGTTTCACTTGATTGATGTGCTTAAGGTTTCTAAGATGTTGTGGTAACAAGTTGAAAGCAAATGGTATTAAAAAATTTTCACCTCTCTTACCATATGAATTTCTCCAGGCAGGTGTTCTAAGCCAATTTTTTTGCGGTCTTGTCCTTTCGTGCGGTATTTTATACGTATTTTTGAAGTAATTAAGTTTAATCGTGTCATAGAAGAACATCTGTTTTATATTAATAATAATATTAATAATAATAATAATAATAATATACACTTCAACCACCATACAGAGATGGCATGGAATACGAAAGGGCAATAAGGCCACTTGCACTGCTCCAACACAATTTTAAATTTAATATTGTCGTTTCAAAAACTGTGAAAGAGGGACTTTGTTCAGGGCTAGTTTAAAGCCTCCCACTGAGACTGCACAATCCGCAACATCAGGAAGTGAGTTCCAAGGTGCAACCATCGTCATCGCGAAAAAAATCCGTCTACATTCAAGTCTCAATGTCTGGACTAGCAGCTTGAATGGATGACCTCGAGTTGAATTGTAAGTACTCAACTCAAAAAAGGCAAGTCGACCGAAAAAAGTCCGTGAACAATCTTATAGGTGAGTATAAGTCTGATTTCAGCCTCCGAAGTTCAAGTGGCTCTAGACGATCTCCGGGGGAAAGATCCCGAAATCCTAACAGACTACGAGTGAAACCACGCCGGACCGATTCCAGGAGGTCAATGTCCTGACGAAGATACGGCGACCAGGCTGGGCTTGCATATTCCAAAAGTGGCCTCACGTAGACCTTAAAAGCCAACACACGTATTACTGACGTCTTGTCTGTCCCACAAGGCTTGCCAAGCAGCGTGCAATTTCAGACGAAGAGTTGGAAATGCGTCCGAGGAAACAGGACTGAGATCCCTTTCGGGTTGCTGTCTTTAGAGTGGTTGTCAGCTAGTATTTCCAAATAAAACTAAGAATTTCTTTGCAGTGGAGATCATTTCCAACCCCCACATCTTTTTGGCTTTAGACGAAAACTTTTTTGTACTTCTTTACGGTTTATTTTCTCTTTCCTAAGCCCTAAATGTGTAATTTAGGTAAAAAGAGCTTCACGATTTATCGTCAACAGCGGGCACTTTTCTCAATCTCTTTTCAATTTCAATGGAATCACGTCGTCAACAAAACTGGGTATTTTCGTGTGCAAGGATCATAAAATCGGTAAAAAAAAATTGTTTTGTTGTTGGCGCTTAGGCCTAAACGGTGCAAAAGTACAGATAAGAAATAGCTAGTGCTGCTCGAAGTACCAATCCTATTTCCATGATTTTTATTCCCCAGAATTTAATAGCCCACACGGCTGATGTGATACGTCGTTAACCCACATGCACTCTCATCCTCGCAGACTATCTTGCTTTTATGTTTTCACCGTGCGCGAACAGCCTGCAAGATGCCGCTGTAAAAATGAAATTGGAATGCATTTTTTTTTCGTCCATTAAACTTTCATCTTTAAAAAATAGTCCAGGAGTTCCCCAAATCCTTTACGATATCGATTATTGCCATTGTTGTTTTAAAATAAGATGGTTGAGTTGCAATTTCATATTTTTGATACACCATCTCTTCCAAATTTTGTAAAGTCGTAAAAAAGGTATAACGACTTTCATGCATTCTAAATGAAGGATATTTTTTTTTAATGTATTTAGAATATTTGCTGGGAGTAGGATTAAATAAATGTTAAAATAAAATTTCGATCATCACGTAAGACTTTGAAACATATTAAAAAAAAAAGGGGGGGGGGGGGAAGAACGTTTCGCTACGTCTCATCCTAAGCAAGGTCCGGCATGAAATGGGCCAACAAAGCAGTGGAGTCAGTGGTGCAGATACACAATTTTCGGACGGTTCCCAACAGACGAAGTACTGAGAGATATAAGGAGCAGAGGACACCAACGTGTTGGTTATTTGCCGTCCAAATCTCACAAATCTGACTTCATTTCGGTCAACAAAACAGTACTCAGGTAAAAAGCTAACGACATAATAAACAGTAGAAAAACAAAGCAAGTGGAAGAGAAGGGGATGACAGCACAAACCAAGCAGATGTGGATAAAGAGCCACAAAAATAAATACACAAGATGCGGCTAAAGAGACACAGGAAGGAAAAAACAGAAAATGTGGCTAAAGAGCCCCAAAAGCAAATACAGAAGATACGGCCAAAAAGCCACAAGAAGGGGAAAACAGAAGATGTGGATAAAGCGCCACAAAAATAAATACAGAAGAAGCGGCCACAGGTGGTAAAAAAAAAACAGAGGATGTGGCTAAAGAGCCAGAGAAAAACAATAAAGAAGATGCGGCTAGATAGCCACAAGCAATAAAAGTAAGGCAAGAAGAAGTTTCGTCCGAATAAAGCCAACTAGAATTTCCAATCCGGGGTGTGCTGTTAACTCCCCAAACAGTGCATCATTGCCCTATCCGACTTCTGAATTACTTTTGCCACAAAGTTACAGCTAAAGAGCTACAGTAGTGAAAGTTGGCAATCTATGAAGCCGACGCACATTTACCGTTAAAAATACTGTCACAGGTTAAGCACTGTAAAGTGAATATTATGTATACGTAAACAGGCCTGTTCTTGGACACAGTGAGAATCCCATAAATCCATGAAATGCACCAACAAATTTTAATTTTCGAAAGTTGACCTACTTTCTTGGTCACAAAAACTGGCAAACACACACAATTTGCTAACACGGCCTGTCACGCCGCCATCTTGAAGTCTTCTCCAAGATGGGTCCAAGATGGCTGCATCTTGACTCCAAGATGACGGCATGACAGGCCGTGTTAGCAAATAGTGCGTGGTTTTATGCTTGGTTTTTTCCCAGTTTTTGTGACCAAGAAAAGTAAGTCAACTTTCGAAAATTAAAATTTGTTCGTGCGTTTTTTTATGAATTTGTGGGGCTCTCACTGTGTCCAGGAACAACCATGTTTACGAATCTTCTTATCTCCATAAAGTAGTCAAATTTTTTAATATTAATTATTATGCAATCAACGAAATGAAGCGAAATGAAGGAATGCAGGACGACAGTGTAGCTCAATCGTGCTATAGGAGGTTTACAGCCGTTTCGCCAAATTTTCAATCACTGTCTTAACTTTCGACGAATGGGGAATTCCCGTTTCGTCGAATCCCGTTTCGCTGATTTTATTTTTTATTTTTACAAATTACGTACCTCGCTTGTGCTGCCGCGCTCCCTGCGGCTGAAGTATAACATTAGAAACAGTAATCACAAATTCCTTCGAATTAGGAATGTATCTTCAACTGTTAAATTTAAATTTAAAATTTAAAAGTTAAATTAACCCACTGTTAAATTTGTTGGGTTTGCTTTAATTTCTTTTAAGTTTATTTTTATTTTTAACTTTAACTATAAGTTTTAACTTTAACTTTTAATTTTAACTAAAACTTTAAGGTGAAATACACTCGTATCCGAACTCAAACAAACGCAACTGAAGCTAAATGGTAAAAGCACGCGAGCAATTAAACATACAGGTACCGATAAGAATTATTTATGGGTTAACACTGGTGAATAAAATGGTTCGATTAATTCGTCTCTTTTCTGTATTTAAGTCACCTCACACAAACTTTTTTATTGTTGTTCGTTTACATTTTTGTATTTACATCATCCATATTCATGTTGTCTGTCATTCCTGTTACAGATTTTAATCCCACAGTTAACTTTTCCTAAATTTTAAACTCTTCAGCCAGTTATTCGCCCTTCTTCCTTCCTTAAATTATTAAGGAATAAAAAGTTACGATTTTTTTTTCAGCAAGACAGGATATAAGAGCTCCGTCCCCTTTGAAAGTTTGTCATGAAAGCAAAAATAGTTAGGAGTTAGGTAGGAAACGGAACGATGTAAAAGAAATTTCCGCTCAGAATTCTTTTGCCGGCCATCGTTGATATCGTGCAGCCCAACCTTTTCTCCTTCCACCAACCGCCGTAGTACTTTCCAGCCTAAATTTCAAAGGTCACTTCCCGTTTCGCCAATTACCGTTTAGCCAAATCCAGTTTTGCCAAAAGAAAGAAGATTAAACTGAAGCTTTTGCCTAAAGGGCAAATCCCGATACGCCAAATACCGTTCATGAAATTTTAGGCATGCAAAATTTGATACATTATTCCTGTGTAATAGTCAAACATTACAGTCAAACACCTGTTTCGCAGAATAATTTTGTTTCAAATTATGTACCTCGCTCGCGCTGCGGCCAAACATGTAATATCAGAAACCGTAACGAATTCTCAAATTCCTTCCAATTAGGCGTGCATCCTTAACTCCTGCAATGCTAAACTTTTAAAGAATATCTTGTTTCTGCGAAATTCCTGCTTGGGAAAGGATAACCATCGTGTGCATAACTAACTATTCTTAAAAGAGAACTTTGGCATTGACCTTGACCTAGTAGTGATTACCTTGACCAAGAATTGACCCTATAAATTCTTGCCTTGACCTATAGTCACTACCAAGCTTTCTAAACATTATTTTGAAGTGAACGTTTTTCCTTTTTTGTTGCCAGTTTTTAAAATGCGAATAAATCAATTGCTCTTATTGTGTCTCTGCTTGTCTCTGTTAAATGTTTGCCTTTAAATCCCCATTACATATAGGAATAAGGTATTAAATTTCGTGTACCTAAAATTTTGTCAACTTAGATTTGGCGTAACGGGATTTGGCGAAACGGGATTTTCCCTTTAGGCAAAAGCTTTTAATCCGCTTTCTTTTTGGCTAAACGGGATTTGGAGAAATGGGACTTCACACTTTCAAAGGGAACGGGTGCTCTAGTGATATTCATTTTCGCACCAGTGAACTTATGTTAGTCAACTTCGGAATTACTTTGTGAGAGCAGAGAAGCAATTTAAATTTTCAGTCCTAATTTGCGGACCTTGTTCAGCTAAAACATAGTACAGACAAAGATGAGTGTGATGCTAAAACATTACAAAAGCCTAAACGGCAAACAATAAAAAACACACAAAACTAAAACGACGAGCAGCAAATCTTCTTTCCAACATGGACGTGTTGTTGGCTGCAGCAGAGAGTTACTGCCCGTCGTTTTAGTTTTGTGTGTTTTTTATTGTAAGTATTTGCTGTTTAGGCCTTTTTAATGTTTTCGCCTCACACTCATCTTTGTTTGTATTACGTTTTAGGTGAACAAGGTCCGCAAATTAGGACTGAAAATTTAAGTTGCTTGTTTTCATATGTTGTTGTGGGATTTCTGCCAGTCAATGGGCATCTTGGAACAGTATCATTTTAGTCGTCAGTTGGATGAGAAATTTTTACTTTACGGATTTTTTTTAAGTAATTTCTTTTGAGCCTTAAGTCAGCCGAAGCAATTGAATGCTCGTTTGCCTGAACCGGCTCAATTTTGAACATTACCAGACCTTTTTTGAGAGAAGAAATATCTGGTAAAGGGAGGTGCCAACACGTCGGGGACTCGAACGGGAAAATCACTGATCATCATATAGGGGCCGAAAGATTGTCCAGAAGAGCGTGGTAGCCTCTCACGCTATTCTAGCCGACAGTCCTGGTGGGGACCTTACTAAGGTCCCCTTTCCAGGGGTTCGACCAGATTCAGAAACCTCAAGAAACCAGGCTGAGCTCTCTCACCACTCAGCCATGATGACGAGTGAAGAGGAAAAAAAGCATTTTTGCTTTACTGAAATTCTAGCTAAACAACTAAACCCACCCACATGAATGAACGAACACAGCTGAAGAGATGGAAATGAGAGATATACTCATCCAGTGAAAACTAGTTGTAGTTGATGTGTTATTTAAATTAGGGCACGTTTACGCAACCACTCGCTTTTGCGTTCTCGCAGCTAGAAGCTAGAAATCACTTCAAATTCCAACATGGCGGCGGTTTTATGTCTGCCACCTCGCAACGAAAACAGCAAATAACGTGAGTTCAGAAGCCTTTGGGAAAATTGTTTCGTCATGAGGAATTCTTTATATTATTGGCACGGATTATAAGAGTGCAAGTATTTACTCAAACGATGTCGGATTTAGCTAATCCATCTAGCGTTGTTACCATGGCAATGTCACCTTTGCCATCGCGATTGAGTTCTAGCTGCGAGAATGCAAAGGCGAGTCGCTGCGTAAACGCGCCCTTACTGAAGTATGCGATTGTATCGTATTTTGTACAGAACTTGATAAAGATGATACTTAAAAGACCATCTTAGTTTAAAGGACTAGAGGACCGTGAATAAGCGTATAGGCTTATACCCTGTGGGAAGTGAAATGAAATTCTCAGTTTATGAACAGCTTGCACGTCGGGTGTATACTCTAAATATTTATTTAGTGCTTGTTTATATCGTGGCCAAAGTCGTGTACGACTTCACTATCAGCCTACAAGAATATTAATGATGTACCGGTCACTCTGTTGGGGAGGGGAGGGGGAAATGAGGATTAATGGCGCGTCGACAGCAAGGTCATTAACGCCAACCTCACTGGAGAAGCTGACCTCTTTGTTCGCTTGGCTTTTCTGATTCGTCTAAACGTGTCTGGAGTCTTTAGCGACCTACGTTGGTTCTTGAATATTCTTGCTAAAACTCAGGCCAACATCACTGCTTCAGTCAGCCTCAGTGACGGCGTCAGGACTGAATTATTTGGGGGGGAAGGCAGGGAGTCGTGAAATATTGGGGGGGGGGGGAGTCATGGCCCACGCTGCCCCACCCCTAGCGCCGTCACTGGCCAGCCTTGTGCCAAAGATCTGTCCAACCATCTGCTTTCCCTCCAAGCATAACCTTATATAGTTGTCACAATATCAACAACAATATTGTCAACGCTGTTAACGTAATCAGTCCAACGTAAGAGCCATGTATTGCCTTGGCAATCAATTGTACTGCTCGAGGTCTGCGTAAATATTATCTTGTGCCCAATTCCAATTGCCCAATTCAACCGACCAGCATTCGAAGGCTATTCGTCCTGCAATTTTTGGTAAATATAATTAGAATTTATTCCCCCCAACTTTCTCTTTACCCAAGCCCTCCCAGTTTTAGTCACGTG
>JAHWFP010185680.1:0-18182 GCA_023313725.1 Lithobius niger | reverse complement strand
TTTTTCTTGTGTTGCTCCCCCCCCCCCCCCCCCCACACACTTTCATAAATTTCATCCCCATCTCATTCAGATCAGGAAAGAGGATCTTTGTAAATTCGGGTGGGCATTCTTGTAGATTAACCAACAGCCGTACAAAGGCAATCCGACTCGTTCATTTTTATCAACTGTTTCACTGTCAATTTCAACCTGCCAACGCCATTTTCCAAATCCCAAGATCCGTCCCTCGATTTTGGTGCATCGGCCTGGAATCAAGTATAGGTGGATATGTTTGTCCCATTAGTCTTAAAAAAATCCGATCGTAAGTTTCTTAATTAACCTTGAGTCTGCATTAAGTGGAAGTATAAATAGTGCCTGATGTTACAATATGACATTTAAACGCTGTGTCAAGGCGATGTAATTTGCATTTACCATAAGTTTGACTGTCGTTTTCGATGGATTTCCCACCTACGCAGAGTTGTGTAGTTGAAAAATGGCTTGTCGTTACGTAGTAAACAAATTTCCTTTGTCATCAAAACATGATCTTTATAGTTCAGTATTTAAGGTTTCATCAGCTTCTGTATGCATTTTAACGGACCGTTTGTTAACTTGATCTTCTCACGTTTTATACATTTAATTTGCTTTTTCCCCAACTCGTCTTTGGTGGTAACATACGTTCGCTTACATCACACCCATTACCAGAAATCAGGTCTCTCCAAGAGCAAGAGCTTGGCCTTCAACCCAGTTAGGCCTAACCATCCACTGCTAAAATATAGAAAACGTTTTCAAAATGATGTGAAACCAGCTACGTTTGTTCTATCAAGACCTTTTTTTTCATTCGTAAAGCTGGATGTATCATCTCTCACATGCCAAGAACACTTTTTGAAAAAATGCTTCCTTAATTTAAAAAAAATTCATTTTGTTTACATTGTATCGAAAATCCAGCTATTTTCACCCAAACCCCTAAACATGTTGGAACCACACAGGGGTCGTTCTATCCAAGGAATCTTCTCCGTTTTTTGTGTGCTTAATCTACGCGAAAAATTAAAGTGACGTTTATTTAAAAATTTTACTGTAAGGCAAGTAGTTTTGCTGCTAGAATTTTTTTCGTTTCGGTTCTAATGTTATTCCTATGGGTAATCGTCCAAGAGCCACAAGAGTTCTGAAAGCTGGTAAATGCCAACATATTGCTAGCAAATTTACCAATACCAAGTATTATTACGTAACCTACCACACAAAAGTTCTAGAAACACTCTTTTTAATGTCTGGATTTATTATTGATCCGTTTTGTGTGTTTGAATTGCCAACTACGTTGCTTTAATGGCGTGCTATTTTAATTTTTTTATCACTAGATCGCGGTGAGTTGAATCTCGGCGGTAAACATTTCAGAACGGGATTCTGTTTTTTTTTTTGCTTTAACTGTTATATCGTTAAGAAAAAAAAAAGTAACTTCTTTTTCGGTTGGAAAATAAAGATTGATCGATATTCACGCTAAAGCTATCCGTGCGTGGTGTTTTCACGAAGAAAAATGTTGTCGGCGGGCGAAAAAAAAAATACCGAGAAAGAAAAATTTCCAGTTTTGCCAGATTTGCGTGTTAACTGCCATTGATTGATTGCCTGCGGCTACTTTTGCGATACGGAAAACGAATTAACCTGCAGCTAAAAAGCAACTGCTGCGGCCAAGTGCCAACGTTTTTTTTAAATATTTTTTCTCTTTATATTTTATTTTGTTGTAAAACGTGTTTTTTATTTTTCATTCTTTTTCCAGTGAAAAAAAAAATAAAATTCAAAGTGCTTGCTTGAAGAAGGCAAAAAATAAACAAAATGAAAAAAAAAAGTGAATTCACGAGTGTGTAGCGTCTCCTTTTTGGCAACACCATTTCAACAAATTGCCTACTGCAATTTTCCACAGCCAACTAAAGAAAACAAAACTTCTTCCGTTGCTTACACGTAACCACGAAAATAAAACAAAAAACAAAACGAATAAGTAGATCTAATAACTTGAAGGGGTAACACGAAAACTTGGTTAGATTTTTAATGTCTAATAAATCTCTGTAAATCGCTGTAAATAATATCTAAACCAAACCCAATAAATTGTAAGCAAAAAAAAAAAACCCACCGAGTTTCAGCCATTGAGCGTCTGAAATATCAAAAACGAGCCAAATTTCCACTCATCAGGCATACAACGCAACTTTAAAACTTGGCGCATTACAAACCTTTTTTTTTTAATTGAATAGTTCGGCTATATCTTATTTTTTCGAATAAATATATATATACAGTAAATTTTATCAGTGAACTTTAGTGGTATAAGAGAAGCCGCCAAGTTTCAACAAAGGGTCGGCCTTTCAAAGTAGTGATATCATTCAACCAGGGAAAGGCCGCCAAGTTAATCGCACCTAATAATACTTTGGGCGTTAAATGAAAACTTGAAGATTGCTACCGACAGTAGCAATGTACTAGTTTTCATTAAACTTTCGAACTATTAGTAGGTGCGATTAACTTGGCTAACGGGATTAACCTTGGCGGCCTTTCCCTGGTTGAATGATATCACTACTTTGAACGGCCGACCCTTTTTTGAAACTTGGCGGCTTCTCTTATACCAGCAGTTTTGGTTTGGGGTGGATAGGTTTTAGTATGTCGTATAACGCAGTATTATTTGTGAGCCCTACCTGACGTTACGAAAATCGGAACTTCCGCGGCTTGCCACCGAATTTTGCAGTTCGTAAATAGTTTTTTTTTTTAAACCGAGAGCAAATTGATCGTCGGAGGTAACCGATTGATCGTTTCAACTTAGATGTTGTTATTTCTCTTCGTGTGCGCGAAACAATAATGACACAGCAACAAGAACACTAACAATGAACTAGAGCTTATTTTGATGCTGGTTCTGCATCTTGGGTCTTCCAAACGAAAGTCTTGCAATGCGCCAAGTTTTAAAGTTGCGTTGTATGTCTGATGAGTGGTAAAACTTGGCTCGTTTTTGCTATCAGACACGTTCAATGGCTGAAATTTGGTGTGTTTTTTGATTACAATTTATTGTTTTTAGTTTAGATATCAGAACTTTTGATATCTGCGCTTAACGCGATTTTTTTGTTGTTATTTATGATATTCTGGATTCGTTACATTTTTAGTTGTAACCATGCTGAAGCTGTATTTCTGGACTTTACAACGTTTTCGGTGTTGTAAAGAAAGTCAAATACTTTCTTGAAAAACAAACTAGGAATATCTAATTACTCACAGAAAGGAGCCAAGTATTAATTCTACAGAAATTGCACATTTCAGATAAAATGGTAAAAACATTCAACTACAGCAGTAAGGTTTCACGTGGACTAAACAGTACAACAACACTGTAGTATACGAAACCTTACAGGAAAGTTTATTTGTGTTCCTTTGCTGTTTTGACTTTGGATCAGTTCAAACCTTACATTAATCATCAAACGAGTTGGTATTTATTTTCTAATGTTGTTTGTTGATGGATCTGACGGATTTGGTTATTTTCCAATAACAATGCAACTTATATTTAGTATGGAGGAGTTCCGCAAGCCAGATATATGCCGTGATAGCAGGTCATTTGGTGGTTTCTTTACTTTTTTGGTTGCGAGGTTTTATTGAAGCTTTACACTTGGTTATTTTCGGCAATGATTCTTGTTTAGGTATTAGTTGTTGTGGTAAGTGATTTTATGATTGTTGGTTTCATAAATGTTTTATTTTCTAGTCGAATAGTTCCTTTAATGTAAACTAAAAATAAAAATAACTAATTACTCACAAAAAGGAACCAAGTATTAATTCTGCACATTTCAGACAAATAATACTCATGTTGGTTGTTTGTTGGCTGTTTGTTGATTGGTATGGCAAATTTTCTTTAGCAATAACTATTTAGCTTACTAGTTAGTATGGAGGAGTTACGCTACGCCGATATGTGTGGCATTATAGTACGTCATTTGCGGTAAACCGACCAGCGCTTAACATGCACATGCAAATACACGAGATACGCGACCGACACAATTATTTTAACAATACCGAACAATACTTTTAGTGTTATGAACAATACTTTAACAATCCATATTCCCCCAACGCGCCAGTTAGCTCACTAACCCAAGGACCCTCCATTCCCAAACCACCAAAGGTATGTAGAATTAATGTCGCCCAATGTTCACAGCAACTTTCATTTCAAAAGGTATTCTGAGTCGTTCGGAATCGGCTTCTTAAAGTCTATGGAAATTAGCATGACTTCCGGGCCACTAGTAGCTAGTTAGTTAGCTAGCCAACACATTATCAACGATCTTTAGTAGCAATTTTTTCCTACAAAGAGTCGTTCGACGAACCAAAACTGTTGCCCTACATTATAGGGACGTAATGCCTGATTGTCCAACAGATTTGCAGCCGTTTTTGTCGCATGCAAGTATTTTATCCAGCTACTCGTTGTAGTCTATAAAACTTTTGCTTCAGATGCTTACGCTTGCCGCCTTCATGCAACAAAAACAATACAACAACAATGAAACAACAACTTGGCGGCGACACACTAGCGTGTGTCTTGATCAAGATAAATTGTAAAAAAAAGTTTTCAGGAAAAATCTTACACTAGAAATAACGTAGTGCAGTAAGCCACCTTGAAGCAATTACGTTTCAGTAAAGTGGTGTGACCCGAATTCGAACCAGCGAACCACTCCACCACCAGATCGCTATCGTGAACCGCCATTACCGATAGAACCTTTACACTCCTTTAACCGTCTTTACACTCAATAATTAAGGAGGCCGGGCTCGTTTTCCATAAAGGAAAAAATGTATTTCCTTCGCTTGTTAAAAGTAAGGGGTAGACAAAACTAGATAGCGATAAATGGTTAAAGATGATGCAGCCTGTCATTTGGTGGCAATCCCCCTTTAAGTTGTGATCCTGAACCAGGCTGGGTTGATTGAAAAAATTATCGTAGTTTAGCGTAATTGATTGCAATTCTACTGTAATTGTAATTGGCAACAAAACAAAAAAACAACAACAGATAATTGTAGTTTGTGGTCAACTAATTGCGCTTATTTGAAATTACATTCCGGGAAATTCCATGGGGATACATAATTCCTTAGCCCAATTTTTCCCCTCTGCGAGATGCTTTCTCGGTTATAAGTAAACTAGCATCGTACCCGGCTTCGCCCGGGGCTTTGTTTGACCCGTGGTTGTTTCCCAGTATTTTCTCGGTGCTGCCTGATCGTTCACTGCAACAGTCGACTTTTTGTTTGTGTAACACTCCCCCTTTCCGCCAATCCTCTCCCTCCTCTCTCCCCTCCTCCTTTTATCCCGTCGTCTCCCTCTCCTGTTTGTTTCCATGCCTTCGTCCTCTGTGCTGTACGTAGTTGAATGTGAATGGTTATTTGAATTAATATCAAACATATCAAACACCCCCCAGAAATTCTCTTTTACGTTCAGTTAATGCGTAATCGTATGCTTAATGGTAACAGCTCACTCCCTCCTCCCCCCCCCCCCCAGTCTTTCCGATGCGATGCGGTTGCTTCATTTTTGCTATGAGACTTTGGCTTATAATGTAAGATAAATAACAACGTGGACGTCACGAAACTTTGGCCCGCTTTAGGCCCATCCCTCGTCACATTTTGTAACAACTTTTGCATAGTTGTGACATAAGAGCAATAACATCACGGAAAATGACGTCAGAAATGTCAACCCCTCCCGCCCCTGTTCTTTACCGATGAGGAGTGCCATTTCGCGAAATTTATGCCGAGGATGGAAAATTGTAGGCTGTTAGTTTTCCATCGATTGTAAGTGCAATTCAAATTTCATGGGAACACGGTTAAAGACACTGTATTTTCAGAAGCACGTTGTTATTGTGATTTTTTGTTAATAGCATTTAAAAGTAATTTACCCAAGTCTGTCCTAAAGTAACATTTATGAAACTTGGATGAGAGTATAAGGGGCCATTGATTAGATTAGAAACGGTAAATATATCAGTCAAATATAATCAGTTATTCCGCTGCTGATTCTTACATACGCGCCAGCACCATGGAAGTAAATTAGAAAATTGTAAGAATCAAGATTCATCACCAACGAATGTATCACCAACATCAAACGAAAAAAGGCTGTTGGCGACCTCTGAGTGACGTGCGATGCTTCCCTGCGAACCTGAATGTTGGTCGGGGTAGCATGCCATTTAGGGGTTGTAATTGCCAATTTGCATGTATAGAGCAGTGACACGACGTAGTATTATTGTATATAACTGTATACTGGAGCCTTAATGGGTTAGCTGCAAGGGGCACTGGAGGGAGAAACAGAAGGGCGTCATACTGAAGCCGATGCTGTGCAGAGTGATTTCTTAGACCTAAAACGCGCGATTTTTGTTGTTGGAGAAAAACAACGTTATTTTAAGCCTAAGAAATCCGCTCTTCCGTTGTTTTTCCCTCCATTTTTGTGTAACGCACCTTGTAGTTATGCCCTCCAAAACCCATACTGGTGCCAATCTGGTGCCAATATGGCGGCAAATGTCACTGCTCTCTATATATATCTATATACTGGGTGCCCCAAAAGTTAGGGGTCACCAGGATGATATACCCGGGTTATACACCGGCTGATCATGCTGATATACTGGGTATTTTTATCTTTCTTCATGATGGTATACCACCATGGTATACCATCAGCGTGATCCCAAGAATCCCAAGAATATCAGGATAAACAACCGGTATAGGGCAGTGACACGACGTAGTATTATTGTATATTGCTCTATGGTGGAGCCAGCTACTGGGTTAGCTGCAAGGTGCACTGGTGGGGGAAAAAAAGAGCGTCTTACTGAAGCCAATGCTATTAGACTGCATTTCTTAGGCCTAAAACGCGCGATTTTTTTCGATTTGTTGGTAGTTGTTGACATTTTTAAGCAAGTGGAATCTCTTTATTTTCCAATTACAGCCTAAGTAGCATAAAGGATTGGAGAAAACAACGGTTTTTTAAGCCTTCGAAATCCACTTTCAAAGCACTGGCTTGACTAGAAGTGCCGTTGTTTAACCCACCATTTCAATCTAGTGCCCCTTGCAAGTATCTCTCTTGTAGCAATATGACGTCACTTGACGCTGCTCTATATCACCCGGGTGACCCCTGACGTTCGGGACACCCGGTATATATATATATATATAAGTAGTTTACTACGGCGGCTCGAAGTTACAAGGTGAACTTGTGTGTGCCATATAAGACAGGTACAATAGAAAGGCACATGATAACGAATAATGTAGAAGTAATATTGAACCCAATATTTGTTGGTAGGTACTGTTATGAACATTAATCTGTAGGAGGCATCAGACCAAAAACAAACACAACGTAACAGAAAAATAATCAGTAAATGTTTAATCAGGTCTATTTACAGTACTGGCCGGATCTTGAATGAAAAATAGCATTACGAGACTGGGTTGGCAATATGGCCGCCGAAAGTGCCGCTGATGCGATTGAGTTGCCGCATTTTGTCAACCGAGGGCGACACCCTCCGTACAAACTGCCAACGAACGTGTTGCTTTTTTTGCAAACGTAGTGAAATAGCGTAACTGTGGCTGAGTGATATTTTTAAACACCATTTAAAAATACTCTTATAAATAATAAAAAAATTTGCCACCAAAATCTACGTAAAAATTTAAATTATTGTTTCGAAAACCGCCACTAGCCGGTAATAGATGTCGCGTTGCACCGTACAAAGTAGCTACCTCGAAGAACAGACCACGGCGAAATGAACCAGACGTGGCGGCCATTTTGTCTACCCCCCTAATATCGTTGTAGAGCGGGCCAGTTAGTTTACTGGCCATGTTTTAATTCCACCTTTTTTATACGTCTATACGTATATATTAAAATCAGTCCGTAGGTCAATATGAGCACTGCTTAATCGATTTCTTGATTATGCAAGAAGTAGTCGAACAAGGTAATTTTTAATCTCATTTATCCCACCAACTTGGAGCAGTTTAATGGGGATTTCATTAAAGATAGTAGGAATTTTATATTTGGTTGTTCGTTGGCCATATTGATTCTTGGCAAAAGGCACTTCATATATCGATATGTGGTTTTCCTGAAATAATTATTCTTTAGATGTGAGCTTAATTTGTGGTCACAATTAAAAAAGTTTTTCATAACCATTGCGAAAAATCTCTAAAGTGTTTAATTTTTAATTTTTAATTTTTTTAAATTTTTGTTTTCCTGTTTATTTGTTTAGAGTGAATGATGGATATTTCGTGGAGATTTTACGAAGATTTTAAATTTCCATATTCGTTAAAAAGAATTTTTATGATTCGGTTTTGCAGTTTCTGCAGTGTATTTATGCGACAGTTAGTGGCAAAACCATATATTTCAATGCCATACCTCTCTAGCTTTCAATCCAAGAACAATAAATCTTTTTTTTTTGTTTTGCTTTTTTTGTTTTAAGAAGGTGTCTGATGCGATAGACACCACTGCACTGCACTGCACTGTGACTGAGGTTGGCGCTAATGACCACGCTGTCGACGCGCCATTAAGCCTCATCCCCCCCCCCTCTGATGCGATAGAGACTATATTATTGGAGATCAACAGATAAAAAGCCAGCAAGTGTACATATATACAGTGGGATGCGACGTTTCGGCACCTTTCATCCCGTTGTCAAGCAAAGAGGAATAAAATTAACATAAGCTAAAAGTCACATAAAGTACACTTATATTGTGTCCGCGACCTATCTTGAGTTCGCCCCAGAACGAATACAAATAATCGATTGTATGTTTTGATAGCAGAGCACCTTGTTGATATCCTAGATGGTTACAAAAACAATGGCGGCCGTCGATTAAAGCCGCTCCCTCCAGGAAGATGTAGCCGTTCATAAAATACTGCAGGACTCAAGATACGATGCGCGCACAATAAATGGTTTCCTATTTCGAAGAGACTATAGGCGTAAGTTTTCGTATATTTTGTGCAATTTTATCGATTTGCCATCTGTAGGTTCAGTGAGAGTCGATTTGGAATCTTAAGTAGGCTGCTTCACTTGCGTGTGACGTTGTGACTCCCAGATGTCTGGGACAATTTTCCTTCATTTTTCTTTTTTTTTTTTTGGGGGGGGGGGGGGTTGGTAATTGCAGGAGGAGTATAAAGAATGTTTCTCCAACACTATTCTACCCTTTGTCCCACCGTTCATATTGTCCTGACGCCGTGCGCAGCCAGTTGCAAAATTAGTGTCCGTTTTTACTTTTGCGGAAAACGTACGTTAATACTCACTCTGTGTAGGTTTTGCTATGTGTGAAAAAATATTGCTTGTGGTGGAAATAGTCCACAACCACGTGTCTTTCGCGAGAACTATACACTGCAAAAATGGCGTTGTGAGTTACAACACCTACATAATTCTAAAACTCGTTATAAGGATGCTCTGGGTCTTGTAACGATGTTTTAGGCGTTGCAAAGCACAACGTCTACAAACGCAACTTCTAAAATCAGTCTTCCAAGGACGAATATTTGTAAATGTTGCGTGTTTAAACGTCTACAGAATAGTTGTTGTAAACCACAACTTCTATAAGTGTTGTAACCCACAACGTCTATTGTAAACCACAGCATCTGTAGGTGTTGTAAATCAAAACATCTACAGGTGTTGTAAACCACAACGTCTATAGGTGTTGTAAATCAAAACATCATAGGTGTTGTAAACCACAATGTCTGTAGGTGTTTTAAACAACAATGCTTACGTGTTGTAGGCCTAAACCACAGCATCTGCAGGTGTTGTAAACCCCAACGTGTAATGTGTTGTAAACCACAACACTAAAATACCTAGCAAGGCACTGAATGACGTTACAGAACCTTAACCTCAAGCTGAACTTCTAACAGAAGCCACCTATGTATCAGTAATATTAATGCGCAGTACCTCTTTGGTTTAGGTTAGGTACTGAGTGTGTAGTTAAAGCATCAATATCAGTAAATGTTTGCCTTCCCCTCAATTCATTTAAAACTGTTCTGACTTTAGGTACGAATTAATAAAAAGTACCCAAGCAATCCGAAAACCACAACAAATGTACAGTTGCGTCTGAAAGTGGTGGTTTAACAAGAGTTTCTGTGTATTGAAATCTCCGTATATTCGGTGTGTCTGGACAATCAGTCAGCTTCTTAACTCGTGATCCAAATTTGCTCCGTGGGCGTGCAGGGTGACCAATCGGCTGTAACCCTTCCCACCGACTTTTCAAAATAACAAAACAAAGATAGATTACATACGGTATAATACAATAAAGGCATGCGTTGTAGGTGTTGTAAAACGCAACGTCTATTGTAGGTGTTGTAAAACACAACGTCTAGCGAAGGTGTTGTAAACCACAACGTGTTATGACCACAACGTGTTGTAAAAAAGGAGAAAAATAGGTGTTGTGATAGACGTTGTAAATCACAACGTCTATTTTTATAGTGTAGGGTTTAAACGAACTTAAAACGAGAAGGCATTTTGTTTCTCCAATCAAGGCCGACTAGAGTAGAAATTGCGTTGCTTTTCGAATTTTGTCATATGATTTCCTCAAGTTTTCAGGGTGCTTACGAACCCATAAAAGTCTACAATGAAATCGCTTCGGCAAGAATAAAACTGGCCGCCATTGCTCTTGCGTCATTCGGAAGAACCGCAGGCCGAGTTTCTAGCGTGCACCAGGCAGAGCCCACTACCAAACCCATCACAATCGGCTGGACTTAAACGGGGAAGTTTTCCTCCTTATTACCGCATTACTTTAGAAAGTCCATCATGATGGAATCTCTTTGTGCGCAACATAAGTTTTAAAGCATTACTGGCGGAGCGAGCGAGCGAAGCGTAGCCTATAACGGACACCAAATTCCAAAATGTTAGTTGGTTGGTTGGTTCGTTGGTTGCACTTTTGTAGTCTGGGTGGAGCCCAAACGAAAGGTCGGATTGGAATGAAATTTGGGACATCGCTTGATACCCCCAAAATATTGCTGAGCGAAAATTTGCCTGTAAATCGAACAATTCTTATGAAAGAAATGACAAATTTTCGAATTAATTTCTAACACTCACCATTGTAAATTTAGAATCCTGAATAGTTGCGGAATTCCGACGAAGCATAATTATGCCATGCTGGTGGTATAGTCAAGTTAACTTTAAAAAAAAAAACATAGCAAATTAAATTTTGGTTGCTTCTTTCTAACTGATGACCTTTTTCGACGTAACTCAACGAAATAACATTTGATTGTCACATTTTAACCACTACTGGAACATCGAAACCATATAAAACAAAAGGATTCCTTTAACGATACACCCTAGCATCATTTGACAAAAAGAATGCTTGGAGGGATTACCTTCAGCATGGCGACGAAACTTGTATTTACACTAGCGATGGGAATCCCGAATTTAAAACCTAAATCGTCGTATCGCGGCGAAGCGATACCTATAAAACGAAACTACACAGCAGACGACATGTTTACCCCACAGCACGAAACAACAGCATGCCTGCGTCTAATAGTTTAAAGATTTCTCGTTGCCACGGCAATGCGTAATCTGGATACCGTGGCGCATTAATGAAAAGGCCTAATCTCATTCGCAGGTGCTTGGAAATAAATGCGCCTTTCCATCGTATCAGGCTGCCAGGGGGCCTCGAAATTAAGAACCAATCGTCGTTTGGTTTAAAGTTGCCTGGTTTAGTAGACACGGGTTGGTTTTTTTTTTTTTGTTTTTTTTTTAGCTCAAACGCCGACAATGGCACAGTCCACGGGACTGAAACTTTTGTTGGCCGCTTTGGTACCACAACAATACCTAAAAAACGAACCCAAAAACGGTTCGGCAGGTCTGGTAAGTGGCGCTATCTCTTCGAAGACTTTGGAAAAAGTGTTATAACCCGAACTTGTAGTCCAAGGCCGTCAATAGACAGCGACATGGCAGGTTTGGTAAGTAGCGCCATCTGTTCGAAGACGTTGGAAAAGTGGCCCAACCCGAATTTGAAGGCGAATCCCGTCAACAGATGGCACTACAGGGTGGGGTACTTAATTGTATGACGGAATGGCGTGGCCGGTGACTTGGCCGCCTGCTCCGTATTATATATGTAGATAATTCAAGGCTTGAATTCTTTGAATTGTCAGCTGCATCCTTCAACGCCCTTAAATTTAATGCCTTTTATCGTAATTTAAACTAAAGACCTAACTTGAGCCAGATAAAAGATAAAATTGCACCTTATTTCAAATAGCTTTCACGTTTGTCGTAAAGTGATGTTGAGCTTGTTTAAATATTGTTTCGCCTTGCGTTTTCATCAGCCGGGTTCTAGGCTATTAAAAAGTATTTATAGGCAAAACAAGCTGCGGGGAAAAAAAACCGATGTGAAGAAATTCCAATGGCAAAAGCCAAGGAAAAACCATTTTCTGGTGAAAATCCGTACGTTGCGTGGTGAAATTCGAGCCAAGGCAACCGACCTAACTTAACGAACAACAACATTAACACACACACAAAAACCCAAAACAGTGTTTTTTCTCAATGCACTCGTTTAAACATGAACTTTTTATGTATGGTGAGGTGTCGTGGGCTCTTTTCTATTTCTAATTTTGAAAGATGAGTAGGCATGTTTAACGAAGTTTGTTGATTAATAAAGGTTCTTGAAAAAATTGCATTGGGCTTGGAACAGTCCTTGAAAAGCTGTATAGTGATTCTGGAATAAGTCATTGAAAGTGCATGAATTTTGTGTGTGTGATCTTGCTCCTACCCAGGAAATGGTTTAAGAAACTAATTAAAGCGTAAACTTTAAGGTTTGGGAAGTTTAGTTTCGAAAACAACGATTTTCTATGATTGATGACGTTTCTTTCTGCGCCTCCAATTCCGAAAACTAACAATTAAAATTAAAAAAAAATTAAAAAAAGATGAAAAGTGTACCAAAGTCCGGAGTTTAATTAAGTTGCATTTGCCCGAGTCAAACAAATAAGTCGCAGAGAAAGAGAGGGAAAAATAAAAGTAGGAAGGGGAACTGATTTCGATGAGAGGAGGGATGTGACAACAGGTATTGGGTCGGACGGAAGTGCCTACCTTGAGAAAGCTCGTGCTATTCTTGCGCTGTGAAATTGCTTTCTTCGCTTTTCGAGGTTTGATGCCCGATGTCTTGACGTCGGAAAGTTGATTTGAAGTTAATTAAATCGCTAAGTTTTGGCACCATCTGTTGCCTTCCTGTCTCCTCCCGCGTTCAGCCAATAATGGGTTTTTAAACCATCATCGCAAAGGGAGAGATACTTGTAAGCTTGGTTCTTATATTTATTTTTAGGTTAGGGCTACGCCGTCTCAGACTAGGAATTTTCTAAGCAGCAAAAGTTAATGAGAAAATGTAATCTGTATTCGACTGATCCCGTCTTGTAAACCGGAACGACAGTAGAGCTCATACCGGCATGAAAATCAAAGTAAAAAAAAAAATCAATAAATAGGGAACATCAACCCAATGTTCGCATGACCTTCTTTCCCTGCTTCGCATGCACTCGTTACAGGTAATAGTGGTAGTAATACACCCTAAGAATTTGTGGAGCGTAGCTCTGCTTGAAGACACTCCAATGTAATCTTAGACCGGGCATCACGCGAAAACCACGAGGGCTATCCAAACCAAACTTTGCATGCAGTAACACGGGAGTCCGGGCAAGGTTTATGAAAAAAAAAAAAAAACGGAATTGGACATGGGGTTGACGAACCATCAAGGTGACAAATTGGATCAATAGCAAGAGCTAAAATCCAAGCAACAACGAGACGGCGAAGCCTTTTCTAATTGTTAAAGGCATCCGATTGTTAGAAGATTGATTGTTGAAAGATTGATTGTTGTTGTGGATTGTTGAATTCTCTCCTGGCCTGACTAGTAGACATGTGTCTGGTAACTGTAGGCAACTAAAAGCATACTTTGTAAGGCTGGTCCGATCCCGATTACCGATTCAGAATGCCTCACGTATATTCCTTATACCGACATTTGCAATATCGGTAGAAATCGGGATCGGTGTACAAAATCCGGAGAGATCGGTAATAAACCAAACTGATGATACTTTTACATTTCGTCGAGCGATTTTGACGTTCGAATACACCATTTTCAAAAGTCGACCTTTTTTAGCGGAACATCCAAACAGCAAAGAAACCGGAACCCGCTCCATTATGTCGACAGCGAAAATGACGACGACCCTAGTTATTTTTTTTATCGGTAAAACGAACATGGGTGCTAAAATTACACTGGTAACACCACTCGTAAGTGATCACATATTGTATTATTGTTATGGTATTATTGTTATTACTAGCCTTTACTTTAAAATAACCCTAAAATGACGTTGCTCTTGTTTGTGGGGTTCTGACTTATTATCGCCACCCCAACCCAGTCCACTGCGCTGTGACTGACGTTGGGGCTAATGACATGGCTGTCGACGCGCCATTAACACTCTCCTCTCCCCCAACCCAGTCTATATTGTAATATTGACTGTCTAAAAGGTAAGTAATTTTTTTTGTTTTCTGTCATTCACTAGCTACAACAGAGACCTTTGAATACTATGTTGTTTACCCAATTATGTCTGCCAACATCTTCCGTCCCCCTCCCCCCTCCCCAACGTTAATGAGAGAGAGGGCTCAACTACCCCAATCGCCACCCTCCCATACCCGCTTCTTCCTCCTTCTCCTCCCTACCCTCCCAAACCACTGCACTCGAACAGAAACGTGAAAAAACTCAAGTTTTAGCAGTGCAAACATGAGTCGTTGATGAACGATCAGGCGTACGTTTGTGATCTTCAGTCATTTTGGCTTATTGCGACGTCTCTGCAGCATTCTTGTGATGTTAGCGTATTTTGGTTTTAATTGACGTTCCTAAAATTTGATTTACATTAAAAATTTTATGTATACTTGAAATCCACCGTTTTGTTGCTTCGTTTCAGTCTTAAAAACGTAACACAACAACCATCTGTGGATTTAGTTTGCATGCAACCACTTCTAATTCACTTCCAATTCGTCCAGTGTCATAGCTGGAAACCTCTCCCGTTATCTCAAATAATCATCTTAAGGGAATTTACATGGGGACGAGAGGACTAGAAGCATCTAGCTAGCTAGTAGCAAACTAGTAAAACATTAGCAACGTTACTGAGTGTTAGATTTTGCATTGAAAGCTGCTTAGCTGACATTCCTGCACGAGTTAATTTTTATCAGGTGGGTCATTGCTCTCCATTTTACTACAAGGTAAGCTTTTGTGCCGCATTATTA
Organism: Lithobius niger; assembly: GCA_023313725.1. Classification (NCBI taxonomy): domain Eukaryota; kingdom Metazoa; phylum Arthropoda; class Chilopoda; order Lithobiomorpha; family Lithobiidae; genus Lithobius; species Lithobius niger. Next base: position 3,048 of record JAHWFP010185680.1, on the reverse strand, counting down.
TTTTTCCCCAAGTACCTGAAAGTTGCCCAACTATATGCTTCAGGATATTAGACACTTGCACTATAGCGTCGCGCTACAATGGTTTACGTCGTCGACAATTGAATTGATGTGACGTTTGTTGCCTAACGTGGTGTGACACACTAGTGTGTCACGCCACGTTAGGCACAAACGTCACATCAATTCAATTGTCGAAGAAACCCTTTCTACTCAAGGTGGTGTTGAATGCACCATAGGCAATCTAGACACACACACTAGTGTGTGTCTAGATTACCAATGGCGCATTCAACAACACCTGGAGTAGCAAGGGTTTCAGCTAGTAAAAAACAAGCCCAATTTAACGCAGGTCTACTTTAGAGATTTAAACTTATCTTACCATGAGGATGACCCGTGAATGGCGCTTGTGGGTGCAAAAAGCCACGTGGCACATCTTCAACAAAATGGCGTAAAAGGCGACTGAAGCGACGTTGCGGAGGTCAGTGAAGGAACCAATCACGGAGATGGTTCCCATTGTCCAATCACAACACAGATCACTAGGAAACACAAGTAACCAGGCATTGACGGCCAGCAAGTAGTTGTAAGTCAGCTGACGGGATGGCGATGGCGCTGCCGATATAGGATTGTCAAATCTGGAAAAAAACAAAAAACAATAAATCAACTCATTATATTGCATCAGACAGTAACCTAGGCCGAAGACTTTCAATATTACTAACTGTTGAGACATAAAAACCGAGCATAGATAGTTTTATGGCATAAAGTAAGCATATTTATATAAACAGTACCACCTGGTTAGATGAGCTGTAGGTTGTGCTTAAGTCTGGAAAAATTGTTTATCAGCTATTGTGTCCATAGAGCTATCTACAGGGTGTCTACCAATCAGGAAAGTCAGGAAAACGTCAGGAAGTATCCCAAGAAGTCAGGAAAAAAGTCAGAAAATTGAATATTAGGTCAGGAGTTTTCAAATTATCAAATTATTTCAAATTATCAATTTGAAACTACGGATTTTACCGCCGGTAAGTGAGGAGGATATTATTCTCTCTTAAATAGACTAACGTTGGCTAAAATTAAAGTACTTTGAACTGCCCTTGCGTAACACATAGTATCTATTAATTACGATTCTGTATTTTTTGTTGTTGACCTAATTGGGTAAGTTAGGCCTAGTTGAGCAACTACGTGCTGTTAACCAAGCACTTTTTCCTATAGTTTATGTTTGCTGACATCAATAAATATGCCGAAAATTTGATTATCTCTTTGATGTACTTGTGGCACATTTTTTCACCTGTCAGGAGGTCTCTGTCTACATAATCTTGTGAACCACGAATTAATTTTACGCTTTCACTGGCAATTTTGTAGCTCTTCAGCTATGCTTCACTTTGTTGCCCAAATAAGGCCCCAATCCTTTAAGTATGGGCGCAAATTACCAATGTGTTGACGTGCCCTCCTTTTTTTTATATCCTTCCTTCAAACATTGCACAATTCGTATGGAAGCTGAGCTGGTACAGAGTGACGTGTATTGATCTGCACAGTGTCTTCAGAGTGTAGGAGAGAATGTGTCCCATAGCCAACAAAAGGAAGCGGGTAGCCTCTCACACTACCCCGTTCGGCACTGACTGGCTGGGACTTGACCACCTTCAAGTCACCGACCGGATTAGCTTCTACAGACAGTTAGGCTCTGCCGCGCCGGCTGGAGTTAAAGCAATTCAATGATATCACACATAATAGTAATAAGAAAATGGACTATCACACATCCCAAAATGCGTAATTTGCCTTAACGAGGATGGAAAGCCAAATGGGCTCGAAGTGTTAAATAAATACGGATGCAAATTTGTTGACGTTGTCTTCTGAACTTACATTAACTTATTGTGTGCGCGGTTTATCTTGAGTCCTGCAGATATTTTAAGAGCGGCTACGCTTTCCTGGAGAGGGCGGCATTAATCGACGGCCGCCATTGTTTTTGTAACCATCTCGGATATCAACAAGGCACTCTGCCACCAAAAACATACAATTGATTATCTGTGTCGTTCTGGGGCGAACTCAAGATAGGCCGCGGACACTGTAAAGCCGTTATTTTGTAATAAAATATTATTATTATTACTATTAAACGTCTGACTGCCTGAGTGGGGAATTGAACCCACGACCTTTGAAACCGAAAGCCGAAGTCCTATACCGTTAAGCCATATGTCCAAGCTAAGGCCGTGTCAGTATGGATTAACTGTAGGACTTCGGATTTTAGTTTCAGAGGTCGTGGTTTTAATTCCCTGCTCAGGTCGCAACGTAATATCACAGAAGGGTCACTAGCGCAAATTGGGCTCACCGCACATGACAAGGACCGCAGAAGCACAGACTACGTGGAGCTGGAAACCGTAGATTTAGCCGGCCCACATTGAAGTTCAAAGTTGCCCGTATAAATAAACTTTTGCTATGTCGCAAACTGCCAAATCAATTCGTGGTATATTTACAAACCGGATACAGTAAATGATGGCTAACACAATGCACCTCACGAAATGCGCTCTCCCTGACGCTCCTTAAGGCCATGCCACACCGCAACGTTTTGTCCGGCATGTCCGTCGTCCGATGCCACAAATGTAGCCTGCGGGCACAACGCAGAGCCTCCGTTGCGTCTTCGACTCGTTTCGAAATATTTCATTTTCCTCCGGTTGACGGACCGGTGGAGTTGTCCGTCAGCCAATCAAAATGCTTAGCGCCACACGTTTCTTTCTCTCATCGCTGGAGACAAAGATGGCGGCTCCACACCCGACCATCGAAAACTACCGTAAAATGAAAAGAATAATTCTAAAACTAAGTGTACATAACTAGTAGCAACTAGCAATACAAGCACTCGCCCAAATTGGTTTTAGGGCACGAATGACCCCTAATTCAATGCGTACCTACAGTTTTGAATTCGGACGATTACATTCCTTTTACTTAGGGGAGATGGGAATAAAGGGGTCAGCAAGCGTTCTTGGAGGACAGGTGTGGCAGTGTTATCCGTTTTTCAGCGTTGCTTTGCCAGAGACGGAGCCGGACAACGGAGACGGTGACGTTGTGGTG